>LIEC01010686.1:0-18871 GCA_001925005.1 Drosera capensis
TATAAGAGATATTAGTGAGTGAGTTATTTTGGGTGGGGGAGGGGGGGGGGGCCTGTATGGGAAATGTGAGGAGAAGGGGAAGGACTGATGTGATTAATCGTTAGAGAAAAACAATAGAGACTTTGACAGCGACTTGACACTGGGCCCCCCTTCTCACAGTAACTTTTTTCTACTGTGTTTTACTGTCTTTGTCTCGCTTTGTTTTGTGTTCTTGTCTCTGGTTTTTCCAAAACATTTACTATCACCAACCACGCATGTATGTATGTTCCTCGTGAATTTGTTTTTTCACATTTTATTCGTTCATTTACTTGTGACTTGTGCTATTTTCGTTTCAGTATTATTCTCCTTTAACGTTTCTCTCTTTCCACCTGATGCATGCTCCAACGGATTTTATTTCGGTTAAATTGATCATTTTGTTCTGTTGGGATTTGAAATTTATGTTTGAAGACTCGTTTCGGTTAGATGGTTTTCTCGTTAACGTGTAAGTAATGTGTTTTTAGGTGTTACGAAAGCTTTTACGGTTTTGATGTAATGAAGTTTCCAGCTGAGGATCAAGTCGGCCGAGGAGAGGTCATAAGCATGAGTCTTGTGACATGAATAAATACATTGTTCATATATTTTAAGATGAAAAACCACACACACGTATATATATCAAGTAATTAACATTCATTTGGGATTATGATTCTTGATCAGAATTCAGGAATGAGTGAATTTCTCGGATTCCACTAGTATGAAGTTAAGTGACTGTTGTTGATATATGGATTTTGGGTTCATGGATTTCTTGTTGTGATTCGTACCAGATATTTTGGGAAATAGTAGAACAGCTATTCTATTTGACGGAAAAGGGGTGGTTGGTGGTGTGAGTACACTACAGGCAAACTTAGCGTAGCTAGGAAATAAAGGCTCATAGACTTTATATAGGCTGTAAAAATCCAGCATACGTTGGTCCTTTGCACCCTACCCTATATCACTCTCTTGAAGACTTGGACTCTTTAAACAAGTTTCCGTTGTTTCCAAGTTCCATGCAAAACTTTGTGCTTTTTGCACTTGGAGTGGTGTAGCTTCTTTTCTTTTGTTTGAAGTAACTAATCACATCAACAGTCAACTGGAGTTGATTTTATGATAAAAATAAAAAATAATTTTTTTATATAAAAATAAGTATAAGATTATATAAAAATAAAGATAAAATTAACGTATATTATCTTGTTTTTACAGAAATATCTTCTTCACATCTTAAATTTAACGGGATTATAATATTTCTATTGTGGATAAAGTTTGAGAAGACGAGATGCAATCTTGGGAAGATGAGACGTAAACTTATCGATGATGTGAAGACCTAAATTTTGAACTCCAGACTTCCTTGGATTTTTTTTATGATATTTCATATGTCTCATGATATATATAGTATTTGTTTATTTAAATCTATTCAAAATATATACTCTTATCATATTTAATAAGATCTTTACATAAAAAAATCAATCGTCTATTACATTACACCGTCTGTTATATTATAATAATTATCTATTTTTATAACTTTTATAATAAATTTCATCATTATTTAAAAAAATTATTAATTTTTAAAAAATATATATATATTAATGTGTCGGATTCATGACACTGTGAGAGTAGAACTTGTTCCGTACATGTTTGCCAATGTCCATGCTCTTGGTTTTTCCAAAGATAGGAGAGTCAAATGCTGAGAGCTCCAGCTCTCCTGCGAAGCTCTGTCTCTCTGCCTCCCCCATCCCACCCCCAACAACCACAGGGTCACAACTACACAGTCATATACCTTTTTGTTCTCTCTCAGTCACATCACTGCAATCCTAGTGGCTAGTAGTCCATTGGCTAGTTGCAAGTAGCCTAGCCAGGTACTCATATTCCAGTAAGTTTAATGAAATCGACATTTGGTTGTAATAGTTAAATAATAACTATGGTTTGGTTGGTGTTAGCCAGTGTGCTCATTCGCCCATGAATGTGTAGCATTTTGATGTTTAGGGATTAAGATTCGTTGGCTTGGATTGCGAAGCATGTGTTTGTGTTGATGTAGGAATCGACCATGGGAGTTGAGGGGATATTTTTTTTAATTGGATTTTTTTATAAATAAAATTACGTATAATTTAATCTTTTTTCAAAATCGAATGAATTTTCAAACTATAAGACGCCTATAGTTCAGTAAAAAACGCAGTTCACTGCCCTTTTTGTACTGTGTTGTTTGCTTTTGATTTGCTTCGCTTTGTGTTTGTTTGGGTTGATTGATGGCTGGCTGGCTGGCTGGGTAGATGTGCTTGCAAGGCTCTCATCTTCATCAGGTGGGCCAGCATCCATGACAAAGGCAATTGTGTAGGAGAAAGTGAGAGTGGACGGGAGTCAGGTACCCAAATCCCAGTCTTTCAAAATAAAGACGCCCTGCATTTTCGGACATAATAAACGCGCCATGTGTCTCAGAAACGTGTTTTTTCTCACTAAAATTTAAAAATTAATTTATTTATAATCGTATTTTAAAATTTTTATTTTTAAAAAGATCTGATTATGAAAAAATTCCGAACTGAAGAATGGATTCTAGGATTACATGAGGAGGAGACTGAGGTTGAAGGAGATTGAGGTTGGTGGTGAATGTGAGTTGGTCAGAAGCAGACCAAGTGGATGGGATGAGTGTACCAGTCAGTGGAGCTGCTTTGTCCACGTTGCAATGTTATTGTTTGCATGTTATGGGGCGGATTGGAGGCATCCTGGCCCTACACGTGTCTGTCGATCCTTTTTTGTTGATGTTAGACTTGTACACATGTTGTAGCTTGTGTTTTGGTTATTTGGGCTGTATTGCTATATTTGGGCCGATGGACCTTGTTAGGTTTGGGCCTTTGGATCCTAACAAACCCTCCCTTGATCTGACAGTGATGAATGTAACTCAGGCAAGAGTCTAGAAGGGGGAAAGTCTCATTGTACAGAGGTCAATGAATAACAAACACTCCACAGATTCCCTTCTTTTTCAATATTCCTAGGCGCCAGTGTTACAGAATGAAACTGACCGCAACTCAGTCCAAAACAACATCACACACAAACCAATAATTCGTACGTGTCTAGATTTATTTATAATTTTTTATTTTTAATATTTATTTAATAAAAATATCAAATCAATCTCAATATCTCAATTATTTTTTCTATCAATTATTATAATAAACTCCATTATAATCAAACAATTTTATATAAATTGAAACGAAAAAACATTTTTCATACTCTCTTCATCATGAAGTAAACGAAACGTTTAAAATGGACATATAGATTAATATGCATAATGACCATGATTGTTTGTGTAAGTATATCATTTTGTGCTAAATTATAAGGTAAACTAATAAGAGTGTTGAATTTTTTTTAAGAAATTGATATTACTAAGGTTGATTTTGATACATGCAAAACACTTTGTGAATTGAGGGTGTTTTTGTTAACAGTGTTACTAGTAGTAGCATGTAGCCGTGTGATTGATTAGATGAATCTGGTGCAGCTGCTCATCAGGGCCAACAACAATGGCTGCTCATCAGGGCCGCTTCTCTCAAACTCTAGCCGTTGTTCTCCACTGGTTGAGAGATCGACAAATTTTTTTACTGTACTTGCATTCTCTTTGAGGTAGATATCTTAAGAATGTTATCAGGTGTTAATATCATATCTGGTTTAAGTCTTTCGATGTAAAGTTTTGTGGCAACAACCAAAACATGTTGACGGGTTGGAAACTTCGGGGTATGTTTTTTGTGATGGTTATACCGCAACATGATTATCTGAGATTTGGTTTCTAGAGCTTGACTTCGGGGACTAAGGTTATTGACAATCTGAAAGATAGAGGTTGTGAGTGTAAACGTGTTGAGGATATATGTGAGTAGGTTTATCCATATCGATCGTGAAGAAAAAAAGAAAGAGTTGAATATATATATGAACAACCCATAATCCATCAGGTTAAATTTTTGGATTAATAATTTTTGGGTTAATTTGACACAATTCATATACATATTTTCATATTTTCCCCTGAATCATAACAAAACGTGGGCTGATTGAAGGGGACAATACAGAAAACACTTTGGGATGGAATGTAGTGCTTAAATGGCTATGACCTGCGCCTCAGTTTTACATTGAGATGGCCCATTCCAAAGGCTATCAGCATTTGTGATCTTTCTCTGGGGTTCTTATTGGGCCTTTAGGCAGAGTAGAAATCCTACTGTTGATCATTCGAGCTAGTCCACATTATTTTCTTCGACGACAAATTTCTGATTCTTCCCTTTCACCCAATCCCAGGTTAGATTGATCATCATCGTGCAACTGTTCAAGATCTATATTCTATACCTGCGCTGCGTCGAGACCTTTGAAGAAAAGCTTCGAGTGAGTTGCCTTTTTTGAAGTATATAACACAGAGCTAGCCCATATTCTTGATTGCATTTTGATAAACTCCACTTGATCCTCTATGCTTTCAAAGTCTCAAGAGATTCTCTGACTTCCACACTTTTTTGCATCAGTGCTCATCAGGTTACTCCTAGCTCCAGACTATTTTTCTCGAGAGGAAGAGAAACAAGTATTAGCTTTCCTCTACCACTTTCTTGAGTACTAAATTTGACAACAACGGTGGCCATTCAAAAGAGCAAGGCATTAGCTTCCTCGATGCTTCGCTTGTGCTTCGACTTCTAGGCTTTTTAGCCTAATTATAATTCATGTGGCGGTCGCTTTTGCGACGTTGTTCAACCTCTTCTGCATTCTGATTCCTTGATGTTAATCAGGATCCTTTACATTAGCGCAATGCAGTACTTAAATTGAATGCATGGCCTCTGAACCTTGACAAGAACTCGTACAGATCATGGATTTGCAAGGAGTAGTACCTTGACCGGAGTGTCGAATGCCTATCAAGTATTGTCAACAAACCAGTTTTTTATGAAAAACTTGGAACAATGTCACTGTTAATTTTATGGAACAAACAATGCTTCAATGGCCGACGTCCATGGTGCTACTCCAGCATTAAGGTTCCTAACTAATACATGCACTAGTTTACTAAGAAAATAGTTCAATGTCAACCTTTGTATCAACGGCACTCATCAAAATCACATGAACATCTGCTCTTTTGAGTTCCTCAGCTCGCTATGGATTCCTTTGTCATATTGCACAATATTCTTCTTGCTGGAAAGCCATCTAGTTGAACTGATCAATCCCCCACCTTTTTCTTCACTGCCTAATTTCATATGCATACGACCCCAATAAGACGTAAGCGATAAGCCTGGTTTAGATATTAGAAACAAATTGAACTATCATTAACAGTAATCGTCTCAATCATTCAACTTACAGAAAATTATATTACAATAATCTTTCTAAACCAAATTGACTAGGATTATACATGCATGCATATTCTCAATGCCATGCAGTTTCATGACATATGACCGGTACCCAGTATGTCAACGCATGAAAGAAGTTCATTTTGCACTAAAACTTCCAACTACATTGAATCCCAAATATTCATAGCGAGACGCTCCATAGTCATGAATAATATGCTGACTTTCCAGTAAAACCGGAAATCAATCTTTCATAACCTTCTTCATCCAACCTTTAATTCAAGGTGCTGCACTCAAATTATTGGCACTTCAATCTTGCTTCTGGTTGCCAGAAAATAGTGGACTTGTAATACCGGATCAAATCCGGTTTGTCACGGTGAATTGTGCACTTATCAGGTATCATAGTCATTGTTGTCTAAACAGATGAGTTATGAATCGGTACAATTATGTTGTTAAGGTTATTGTTTCAGAAACATCGGGTATTCTTTTGCTTTGAAGAGAGTAACATGATCATCTAGCTTTATTGCTTTGTGGACCACGGCCACGAATAATGCAACAACGTTGATATTTTCCTGACATGTTTTTGGTCATGTTTTTAATTCCCCTTTATTTTGTTGTAGTCAATGCTTAGAAGGAGACATCTTCGATGTACCTATGGTGTAGGACTAAGTGAATTTGTGCCTAGTAAAAAATTAAGATTATGTATGATTGGATTGTTGTATTTGAAAATCAATAATTAAGATTAAGAAATATTTGTTTATGACTACCCACAAATCCATTTTTTCCATAATAATATGGAAAAAATCAGTTAAATGTCTATATTTGTAAAAGAAGAACTAGTCCGAATTGCTAGAGGCCTAGACCGATACCAGAAATCCTTAATGAGCTTGTGATTCCTCCCACTCTATCCAACCCAGTTAGTTGGATCGAACCAATAGTACATTTGGAGCAACTGATTTTACGAAAAGTTATTATGATCGAGGTGAAGCTTAGACGTATATTTGTCGAAAAACAGTCATTGGATGCGGATTGCCTGAGGCACCTTATTCGAGTACAAAACTCAATACGACGGCAACCATTGTTTGGTTTAAGCCTCATCAGTCAAAGGCAAAAACATATAACAGGTGACTTTGAATTATGCTACAGCAAGTAAGTAATTACATTATGGAACATGCATTTGGGTTGTCGTCGCTGAAGAGAGAAGTATACTGCTCCTCCCGTGCATTAGGAGTAGGCATCGCTTGGGGCACACTCTTCACTAACCCAGCGGGCGCTTTCTTATCATAAGCTTGAGCTGCGTAGGGATAATAAACCAGATTATATGGGACATAGGGCCAAAACTCAGCCGCCTTGCCCGTGCTCTTCACAGCCTCCAAGACTTCCTTCGGCTCCACGTGTCCATCTACAGTAACCCGACTGTCTTTTCTATTCACATTTACTGACTTTACCCCTGTTACATGGATCAGGATTAGAACTGTGGAAATCGAGCTATAACCAGAGCTTTGAGAAAGGAAAATTTCAAAGCAGGAAGACTAGGAAAATGTAGATGTCAAGTGAGGATGACATTTTAGTAGGAGCTTTCTCGGTGGTTTAATATCTCTCTCATTGAATGCCTTGATTTGGAAGTTTAGGAAAATTTCAAAGCAGGAAGATTAGGAAAATGTAGATGTCAAGTGAGGATGACTAAACATTAAACTGCATGGGAAGAGTAATGTGCAGTGATAGATGACATTTTAGTAGGAACATTCTCGATGGTTTAATATCTCTGTCGCATTGAATACCTTGATTTGGAAGTTTTGACATGTCCCCCTATTGACCAACATGGCCCTGTGGCTGTTCCATAATACAACATGGTTACTCTTACGTGACTACTAGGGACTGTCAGTTTCAATATTGTTTTAAAGCCTCATTTTCTAGATGAATTGTGTTTCCTGTGCTGTTTTTGTTGATATTTGCTCTCTTATATCCCAAACAGTTTCACCTGTCACATATATCATCATATCCTTGGTTCTGCTTGTATAAAAGAAACATATCAATATAATTATGTCAAGTGCATGGTGTGAGGAGGATAACCCTATAAATACGTGATATACGCACACTTGATTTTTACTTTTAGATAGAGAGATTGTTTTTTGATATAATCAGGTGTCAAACCCCTGGTCTAATGATTAGGAGAGGAGCACCTTACCAATTTTGATATAATCAGGTGTCAAACCCCTGGTCTAATGATTAGGAGAGGAGCACCTTACCAATAAGCCACCTCTACTTGATTAGTTTCTGTTTTTATTATGTGTCATAATTTCTATATGAACCGATAAACGTTATATCCAACCCATCTTAGACGATAAGTTCTCCTCTGTAACAACTCGTTGCTTCTAGATCACTTCGTAGTTGCTCTTTTTTAAAGAGTGACTCCCAACCGTGTCGTTAAGACGATATTTTTGGTTTCTCTTACCATGAGGGGGTTACGTAAACTAATGTCATGTTAATTTGCATTTCTAAAGCAAAGTACTCCATGATGCAACATAAACAAACACTGATGAAAGAAATCAGAAGTGAGGATTGCATGAGGTCCATACTTTCCTCTTTTGGACACCGTCGTCACATCCTCATACCAAACAATGTTGCAACAATAAAACAGAGCAAAGCAGAACATCATACTAAAAGCCATGCTTTGATCAATTTCATTGCTTCTATGGCAATCTAATAAGTAAATCTTTGAGCAAGAAGATGAATAAAAAAAGAATCAATGAACGGCACCTTTCACACCGGAGAGGGAGTTCTTGACTCTCCTCTCGCAACCTCCACAGCACATCTTCACCTTGATATCAACTGTCTTCTCATCGTCGTTGTCGTCATACCACATAGCACAATATGAGTTAAGATCATGACCATGCTAGCTTAGCTCCTCCTAAGACATAATACTACATAGATAAACTTGAAATTCATCAACAATATTGATCGTAATAATCTTCAAAAATACATCAAACCAAGTATGATGAATTTCATGTTCTAATAAGCACGCACATACAGAGATATCGAGATATCTAAAGAATGTTACCTGGTGTTGTTTCTTTCTCTTGCTCTTTGGTGTGTTTACGTCGCAATAGTCTACGACGTGATCGAGAATCCCCATGTGTTTCGTTTGGAAGATTTGAGAGACTAACTTGAGATATGAGTGAAAGTTGTATTTGAAGGAAAGCAGATGTTTGAAGAAGAAAGCTAACTGGTTATGCTTTATTGCAATTTGTTAGATAGTTGGGGATTTTGGTCTAGTTGGTAAAAATGTTTGCTGATGCTGCTTTATTTGCGGTCGATGTTAGATGTGAATATTGTGATAAAGTTAGTAAAAGATGAGGAATACATGACATAAAAAATACGATAAGTATTTAAATCACACAAAAAATATGAAGTTTTGAAAAATATTCGTATTTAATACGTATGATTTAACCTGCTTCTGTGGGGCTCAGAACTAATGTTGTCAAATAACGGTCCGGTCCGACCCGTTAAGAGCCTGGGCTTTTCCCGATCCAGTTGACTTTCACCGGACCAGGACAGGCCAGGCCCTAGGACAGGGGCCAGGCCTCGGCCTTGATCCCAAGGATGAAAGCCCGGCTCAATCCGATCCCATAAATAATTCGGATTTGGCCCGACCCTTGGACCGAGTTGTCCGACCCCTATGACTGGGCTTTAAGACCCTTTTCTTTTTTTTTCCTTAAATATCAAAACTGCTAACGATTTCCAAAACCGTTTTAACGTTTTATTCATAACCGTTCACGGTATCAAAAATCGACAACGGTCCTAATAACATGAAAACATATAAGAACTTGTACATCTCACTGATCCAAAATCATTAACGATTTTAAGAAATCGTTGACGTTTTTAACTAAACCGATAATAGGCTTTTTAGAACTGTTGACGGTTTTGGATCAACGAGATGTACATGTTTCTAAAAAAATTTTGATGTATAAACTGTGAACGATTTCGTTAACCGTTCACGGTTTATACATCTAAAACCGTTGACGTATTCTAAATTTTTATTCATATTTTTTTCATAATCGTTCACGGTTTCGTATGATCGTTTACGGAGATGAGGCGAAGTTTATAGGATCCGTATAAATCGTTAACGTTCGAACTAAAGTCGATTGTGGTTTGATAAAAATTGTTGACGATTTCTGAAATCCGTTTATGATTTTGATTGAAAAAACCTAACGATCTATGTTTGTCAAAAACATAATGAAGGGGCCGGGTCGTGATCCGAGAGAAAAAGTCCTCTCAGGTCCGGCCTGTAAAAGCACAGGGTCAAGCCAGCATGGTTCAATCTTCAAAGACGGACCAAAAAGCCCAGGGTCGGGCCGGTCCAAATCCGGATTTTTGACACCTCTACTCCAAATACGTTGCTTTGGTGACGGGAAGAACCATCACATTAGACATTATACGTTGCATGATTAATGATATGGTGTCGCATTGTGCGTAATAATAGCTATATTTAAAGCCCGAGAGCGACTTCATAATTTATAAGTGATGTTGTTTCATTTAGAAAAGAAATTGGGTTCACTGAATATAAGAGCGATCCTTTCGAGTGGTACATGTTTTTGGTCCAGGTTTGAGTATCATAAGATTATTTATGGACAACTCAGAACATCCCTTCAGGTTGCTGCTTTAGCGTAGGATCCCCGTCGTCCTATTAAATTTGTAACGTTTTAATTTTGTACGTGTGTCGATGTAAAATTTGATATATATAACGAGGATCAAATGTAATTTTTGTAAATTTATCGTGAAACATCAATGATTATGTAAATTACATATTTCAAAGTAATACATGTTATGGGACGATCACATATGATTCGATATGAAAATGAAACTTTGATATAGTTTTTATGTAGCCCTATAATTTCTGATCATATATATAGGCATAATTTACGTTCATATCACGTTTTGAGAGAATAGTTCTGGTGGGATAGTGACTTTGATTAACTCGTAAATAAAAATAAATTATTTGGGGCTTAAAGCTACATGAACATGTGACATGTCCTTTTACTAGCTTTTGCTTTATGAAAGTGAGATGAGGAGTGTTTCTTAGATTGTGGATTTCAAATGGTCTTTGGTATGTCTTGTCAATGGGCCTGAGGCCCAGTACAGCTTTTAGTCGTTGCCCGGTGAAATTTCGAACTCGTTGGGCCTCGTAGAAAAAGAGAGTTGTGTTTTTACCCCAGGCCCAATTTCGAAATCTGGTTTGTTGATGGAGGCGCAACGGTACTGATCTTCGCTGGAAACGTCATCAAACGAATTTTATAAGAAAAGCCTAATATTAAAAAAATTAAAAATTGAATATCCCTATCTTTTAGTAAGTTTTAACGCTGTTTTTATATATGGAAGAATGTCAAATGTACAAGGTTCCTGCTCCCGAAGACAAGATCCTGAAGTACAATAGTATTTAATCAGTACGAAGAGGAAATCATAACCTTTTATTCACTCAGGAAAAAAAAAATTTATGTTTAGAGCTGGTGGAAGTTCTGCCATTGGTAGTTCATAGGGGAAAAAAAAAACCCAATTGATGTTTGGTTGCGGTTCATTTAGTCTATAATCTCGATGATTAGCTAGCAGCGAACTATCATGGCTTTCTCTAATTAATCCAAGGTAAGAACATTAGAGACGTGCTTTATGAAAGCTGTCGATTTTTTCGCTAATGATCGAGACAATATGCTCTGCCACACAGTGCTATACCAAGTTAGATTCCCTCCTCGTTCTTGAATCGAATCAATAAGTAGAGAAACTTGGGATTTATGCCTTGTGGCAAAGCTTCCGAAATCCTTGATGTGTGTTTTGTTAGGAAAAGATGGGAATGTTTCTGATTATTCTTTTCGGTCCGTTTTGATTTAATTCCCGTACGTCATGAAAAACTTCTTAAAAGATTACCTATCACAACCTTTTTCATATTAAGCATGTTTAATCGAATATATGATTACTTATACTTGCTTTGATATTATGTTGATGTGAAAGTAGGATAAAATTTCAGACAACAAAGGATTAAAAGAAGGATAATTACATAGGTGACAAGATTCCACAAGTTCCCAAACACCATTATAAAGATGTTTACTAGACAATAAAGGGCCATCCCCATAACTTCACCAGACAGAACGAGGCTCACATTTCACCAATCACTACTTACCCGAATTCGCTACCTCCACTCCTACAATTCATTGTCGCGCTCCGCTTTCTGATTTAATGCATTACTTGCGTCGCTAGACCAACATTATCAGCAACGCTTTACAATACGATCAAGTTATGCGAGCTGTTTTTTTATTATTATTATTATGAGTACTTCAGTAACGTTCTTAGCAATCCAGAATGCTAATTGTTAACAAACTAATTCGAATGCACTGAAAATGCCTCCAAAGGTAAACTAGATGCGTTTCGACTTGAACTTGCTGAGACTTTCATCAGCTGCCATAATCCGCCAACCAAAGATGAAAATGAGAACTCTGTTTTCTGCCAATACTCAAGCTCTCTCTTAGCCTCACTGGTCCTCTTAGCCTTCTTGCTTTTGTTCCGCTGTCAATACCCGAATGAGCCGGCCAACACATTTAGTGCTTTTCCATTGTCGAAACTTGTTTCTCCAACATTTAGTCCTGCATGTTTCTTTTTTAAAAAAGATTTTGAAGGATTTTTTTTTTATCAATCGAATAGTCCATAAATCCGAAGGATCTTTTAAATTAGGTTTTACTGACGCGATCACCGATGTTAGATGTTGACTTCTCTCTTTCAATGCAGTTTAATATAGAATCTGAAATTCTTACTGGAAATTGTTATTTCCATCTCCGATGCCAGAGGATTAGAGAACCTTAACCCTTCAGCCTCGTCGACAACGACCTATTTTCAGAGGTACTTGTGCTTTAGTTGGCTTGAATCCTATGCTGCTCTAGTTGAATTAAGGCAGATTTTTTGGCACATCAGTCACTGATGAATTGTGGTAGATCTTCATTGAATCGAATGGAAGCCAGCGTGGCGACGTAGTACGGATCGATGTGGATTGTCACAGTTGGGTTGAGTTAAGTTGGATCCGTCGATTTTCGGGTTAATACGGATTGGGATTATGAAAGGATTTGATGGAGAACACGTTTATGTGTACTGTGATTACTCAATCATGTGCACTCCTAATCTTGCCTAGGTAAGTAGAGTACCAGCTCATCATTTCTGATCACCCATATAGCCAGCCAGTTGCTTGAATGTTTGGTGAGCATACGAGTTGCATGGCTTGTACAATACTATAGGTAAAAATAGATGATGAGAGGGCAATGCTTATCCACAAAACCAGAAGATACCCAGTGATTCTAGGGGCTGAATCTAGCAACATTTTCCACTTTAGTTGCTTACCTCATTTTTTTTAAATAGTGCTTCCTAAAATATTGAAGGTCCGTATTCATGCTTGTTATAGTAGTATCTTTAATTCACTTGCGAAACTTGAAAGTTTTGTACCGAAGAGGATGACTGTCCGCAATCATCGTTCGTTTACATGTTTAGTTTGATCGGAAGCACAGTTGTTGCTCCTGCAACCTTGGATAAGCTTATTTTAGATGACAAAGGAAATCCGGAAATCTTTGGTCAACCGAATTGTACCCAAATCGAGGGAATCTTTTACGTCAGCTTACGTTGACGGACTTACCACCACAAAATAGCTCAACACTTAGCGGGTTTTGATCCCTCGATCTTGTCGCTTATCATATGGGGTGGGGGTGACCCCTCATATGACGATGTTGGTTGGTTGATCTATCGCCTTTCGGCCAAATCCCTGTTGAGCTTATGTGCTTTATTTAACTGTATACTGACTGAGGTCTATGCGTACTTTATTTAACTGTATACTGACTGAGATCTAAGCCTTTGATTATTGATTTTTATCTTGGCTAGCATAGCGTGTATGCTTTCTAGTTGCTTGAAAATGTCAGACTCAATTTGTGGTCTCGGTGATGTTCGACGATCAGAACAACTGTAAGGGGGCGTAGTCTGCATCGTTCGACAAGATTATAATGGGGAGAATGAGCAAATGCCTCTTATTTGCAGGAACTCGTCAAAAGACAAATAACAAATGTGCTCAAATCTTCATGATCGATGATCGAGCAATGCAAACACTTACAAGCTTCATAGCAACTATCTATTTGCAAGGGCTGTGTATGCTGGGAAAACTACAAATGTTTCTCCGTAAATGGACAAGGACAAATATTGGACAACATATGATGAGAAGATGAAATTTATCTCAATGCTGGACTAGCCAATTATGTAATGATGCATAGTTCTTGTATCATGATTGCTTTAAAACAACTCTCGACTTAATCCTACATATATATCATCTGAAGAGGAGGAGAGCTGGACAGGAAGGGTCGTCGATCTGCTTCGGCGATGTCATCGACTGCTCGTTACATCTTTCGGGTTCATCCCTGACGAAACCCTAGGAATCGATGGACAGAGAAGGTGCCACACTTATTGTTAGCTCGAGGTTGAGATCAGGCAAGCCACATGAGTTTTGTTCGTCGTCTAGACACTCATGGGTTGGATCTTGAACATGATCACTTTCATGGGTTACTATTGAACGTGTGGGGTTCTCCTTCATGATCGTGTTCATGGCATTCGAGGTTTGTGATCGAGGTATGGTTTGATTCAATCGATGATTGCTTGGATCGATCCCGGAGCTTATCAGCTTCTTCCGCAAGCATGAATTCCAGTAGTTTTTCACTTCATTGTTGGTCCTTCCAGGTAATCTTCCAGCGATCAGAGACCACCTGCAAATGATCGAACTTATATTGTCATCGACTCGGATTGCATGAAGCCATTGATGTTTCCATGGAAACTTTTTGAGTACATTATGAAGATATCTATACGCACCGGTTGCCGAGGAGTGCATGAAGTTTGATGATGAGGTCCTCTTCGTCTTCCCCGAAATTTCTTCTCTTAAGATTTGGCCTTAGATAATTTATCCATCTTAATCTACAACTCTTCCCGCAACGATCCATGCCTAACGTTAGGGAAAAGGAACATGATAAGTTGATTATAATGTACACGACGAACCATAAATCTCATACTATTATATACTGCACACGATGTGGTTAATTACCTGCAGCTTCAGGAATAGCCCTCCAGCATCCCTCGCCATGCTGACGAATATAATCGATGAGCTTCTGATCTTCTTGCTTCGACCATGCTCTGTTAGTTTCTTGCTTATCACACCGCGGCTTCCTCATGATCACGTATATACTTGGCGGCGTTGTTGTTGTATGGATCGTGGACAAGAATTATATTGTACTGTTTTATATGTTTTATAAGAGAGAAAAAAAAAACTCATGCGAACGATCATATAATATAAAGCCAGTTGGCAATGTAGAAGAGAGAAAAATAGAGAGAAAGAGTGAGAGAGAAGGCAAATTAGAGGGGTCATGTGGATTGGGATATATATATATATATATTAGGTTTAGGTAGTTGAGTTTGGCAATAGTGGACTGGTGGTTTGAGTTACTGCGTGCTTGCATGCTTCTGTTGTCATGAAAGACTGACTGCATCCATACGTTATGTGTATTTGTTCTTCATATAATTTTTCTTTTTACTGTTTCATATATCAGAAGGGGAGAGATATCGACATATTCATACCGGGCTGCTTTTTCTTTACATCTGAGGAAAAAAGAAAAGACAAAAGAAACACCTTGTAATATATTAAGATCTAGTTTATCTTCGACAGACACATATAGTTTGAAGAGTTATGTTTATGATCATTAGTGTTGATAGTAATGAACTTTGTCTAACAGTCACAGGTTTCCTTATATTCTCGTTAGTCACTTGCGTACTCATCAAATTCCTACATATACGTAGGAGGACATACTATCTAATTTAATTACTTGTTGACTGATGGTTATTAATCTTCATTAAAAGAACAGTTAAATTAAACAATTAGCTGTTCCCTCCAATCGTCTGTCGTCTAATGACATGATTTTCTTTTGCATTCTTTCTAACTAATCAACTAGATTTGCATGTACTATATAGTTTCGTTAAGACACATGCCAAGCAATGCGACGTGTATTGGATTTTAAACTTGATCTATGTGATCTTACAGTACGTGCTTCATCAGTTGACCAAGAAAATGGAAAAATTTATGAAGAATCAAAAGGGACTTGGTGACATGGGAATATCGAATCTAAGTCCCGTCAAGTTTCAGAGTTCTAGATAGTCATCATTTTTCTATGTTTCTAGAGAGTCAACCATCTAATGCGGCGAAATACGTAGAATTCTCTCCTCCTAACTATCAGCCCTCCGCTGATGATCAAGTCTCAGGTTTCCTCTGTCTATTATAATCGTCGAGAACTAATGCCAATTATCGAGAACATCGATGATGATTCGATGTATATATATAACGAAATTGCTTCTGTAATTTGATTGATGATAAGAACAAAACAACACATCAATATAATCCCGAATGATAGTAATGACTAATTCTATTAAAGGATGTAATTCGATCGCATATTTTACTCATGTTAGTAAGATGTATTTTCGATCTCATATTTCATTTTGCATTACAAGAATCGTTTTATGGTGAAAATGTGTTTTCTGCAAGGACATGAATTCAAACCAGGAAGTCAAGATTGGGATTTTATTTGGACCTTAAAGTCAAAGGTGGAAAACTATTTGCTTCGTTTTAGTTATCAGCTTTTGGTCCGTATAGTATAGCTAGTGGACACAGTTCTAAATTTTTTTAATGGCAAACAATGATAGATAAGCACAGGATCCACACTAGGCAACTACCTTATCTTATAAATTAAGAACGCAACTATTCAATGAATAGTAACAAGACTATATCACACCGAATTTTACTTGGTGACTATACGATTTGCACGGTATAAACAGACCAATCACTGTGATTAATTTTATCCCGCTTGTTATATACAGAAGAAACCGGCCGTTGGCCATGTAGGAGCTTACAGAGTATATATTTTGCTCATGTACAATAAAAAACATTTGTACATCAGCTTCACAGAGCCGTCTTGTCCGAGCGCTCCGTGCCTCAGTTGAGGATGAATCAAAATAAAGTGACTCTAAGAGGATGTTGTAAGTATATATGTATATTTCACAAGGAGAACATAAAACACCATGGCTCAAGATGGCCACTGATCAGGCACCGTGATAAAGTATGTTGTCATTGCCTTTCGGAACCGTTTCTTGTATTGTTTAGGGGAGATGATAGTCGGGGAAGCGTTTTTCGGACCGCCAAGTATGCCTGATGCCTTCACCCAGGTTTCCAGGTGCTTATCCCATGTATACTGTCGCATGAAGTCGATGATCCCTAGCACCAGCTCCTTCCTCTCTTCATCAACTCCAACCAGTAACGAGTAGTCCGTGACATTAGTCGACCGCAAATAACACCACATTATGTCAGTATATCTAATTCCATGACCATAAACCGCAGCGTAAAGCAGAAAGAATGCAGCTAAAGAACCAAACGATCCCCGCCTCGTACATTGGGAACAGTCATAATCCCATAACTGTAACTGGTAACCAAATGTATATCTAATTCCATGGTCATAAACCGCAGCGTAAAGCAGAAAGCATGCAGCTAAAGAACCAAAAACGATGTGAGATATTTTTAAGAGTTTCATGCTCCCAGCCGCATTCGTCTCGTTAATAATAGCGCCAAAGACAAATCTACCACATACGTAAAATATTTTTCAAAACCTATGCAACCACATTAACCTTCATGAGTATCAATGCGTATACAATCCTTTGACCCAGAAAATAAAACTCACAGTACTATTTTTCCATATCATTGGCACATGGATCGTGGTCTAGGAAAGCATCAGTTTACAGTATGAAGTTTTTTTTTTTTCTTCCATTGAACAGTTTGAAGTTAAGACTCACTGTGCCACTAAACATCGAAAGCACGATATGAACAGGAATTTTACAAATACAATTAGGGGTTAATTTGACTTGACTTGATTAAATGTGCTGCACTGACTTGAAACATAGCATAAGAATCACCAAGTAAGATGCCGAAAGCACTTACAAACTGCTATCTCCAAGTTTCTCTTTGATTTGCTTCCAAGAAAGATGGGATTGGTTCGCAGCGCTTCCAATAGATTCATATCCAACAGGACCTTAGTTTTCCCCATTGGATCCGAGATGTAACGTGACCTCGAGGAGCCCTTGAGATCATAAACCTTGGATAGTTTTCTTTTGAAGAATAGGTTCTCCATGACCATCAAATCCATTTTTGTTTCCTTGCCGCCTGACAGATGCTTTACAGTGACCTGCGGTAAACAAATAGAATCAAAAGCAAGTGATCAGTAACAGAGTTAGAAAAAAGGAAAATGGTCCGACCTGATAAATGCCGAGAATTTTCGCAAGACATGGCTTTTGGAACCAAACGAATCCATTAAATACTGCAAAATATTTAGGTCCAAACTCTAGAAATGAATCCAACTCTGTCTTTGTCACCTGTTTAATTATGAACCTCTCGTCCATGGACTTCGCAAAATAAACATTACCCTTTCCACCTTGAGCAGACCATTTCCTACAACGGCTCAAGCAACAAACAAAAGCTACCCCACTACGGCAACATCTTTGTCTAAGCATATCGAACTGCTTTGCAAAATAACAGGTAACAAAGAACTTTGCCACCTGCACTTGAAGACTCATCCCCGAAGGAAATCCGCAAATGGGGTGAATTCGTAGATCCGTGGAACAAACCATTTCTAGATGGTTGACATAGTCCAAGTCCAGAGTCCCAAATGACTGAAAAGATGATAAGATGGGGGACGGAAAATCTTCTTAAAAAATATGGTTCCCTTCATGTTCATTTAACTTATCTGAACCCCAATCCTCGTGCTCTTTCGAGCTCAGAGCATAGGATATGATGCTCGTGGGTGGGTTCATCATCATACACTGAAATTACCAACTTGTTTCGGCTAGGATGTGGAAGCATCAGCCTAGCCCCGTCAGCTAGATGAGCAGCAGAAGATATATAGGATCGCTGCATATTGTGCAAAGAGCTCAACGTTAGGGCATCATGCAGAGATATTTGATAGTATGCCCTCTGGGTGCTTGAAACAGGATCTCTAACCATACTTCAGTAGTCGCCAGAAGCATGAAATGATCGGATAGTTGACAAGTGCATTGGAGTAGGCGGTAATCCTCCGTGATGTCTATCGTGCCTTGTTAATGCAGAATCAAAGGAATAAACTCGAGCAGGGGCCACAAGCTTCCTGAAGTGGAGATTATCAACAGGGACTCTAAGAGGATGTTGGTTTGTTCCGGTCCACAGAGAATCAATTCTATCAGAAAAAACTAGTTGCAGGAGACGGTTCCTTATCTGACGCTTTCCAGTCATCTTCAATTTCTGCAGCAACTGTTGGGGTATATTGATCGAGATCTCAAACGCACACAAGCAATTGTAAGACAATAAAGCGAAACGATGAACACAGAGATTTAACGTGGTTCAGTCAATTTGACCTAATCCACGACCGCACCAACACAAGGAATTTCACACTCATAATTAGGGTTTACAATTACAGGGTATTTATAACCAAACACCCAAC
>LIEC01010686.1:18891-36432 GCA_001925005.1 Drosera capensis
ACCGTTCCTGACCAACTATCAGGCAACGAAGATAACAACAATAGTGCTTGTATTTCATCATCAAAGACAACTTGTACTGACGTCAATCTCGACAGTATAGAGTTGAACTCATTCACATGATCTGTAACACACGCACTCTCTCGCATCTTCGTATTAACCAGTTGACGAATCAGAAATACCTTGTTTGATGCAGATGGCTTCTCGTACATGTTTGATAGCGCCTGTATCAAACCATACGTTGTCTTCTCGTTCACGATGTTGTACGCAACGTTCTTCGCCAGCGTCAATCTGACAACGCCGAGAGCTTGCCGATCCGGAATACTGTTTACCCGCCGGAACACTGTTCGTCGCCGGAACACTATTCACCCAGAACACTATTCCCCCGCAGGTACTGTTCACGCCGGAATTTCTTGATCTCGATCTTGAACCTCGCTCTGATACCAGTTGTTGGGGTATTGATCGAAATCTCAAACGCACACAAGCAATTGTAAGACAATAAAGCGAAATGATGAACACACAGATTTAACGTGGTTCAGTCAATTTGACCTAATCCACGGCCGCACCAACACAAGGAATTTCACTCTCTTGATTAGGGTTTACAATTACAGGGTATTTATAACCAAACACCCAACTTGGGTCAAAAGCCCATCACCCAACTTGGGCCAAAAAAACTCATTCAACAGCGAAGCCCAAATCAGACTCCATAACTCAACAGCAACATGTACTTCCACCTGAGGAAACAGCTTACCAGAAGCCAAATCAAACTCAGCAGGATCATGAAGCTCAGAGATCCTATTTTTCGGCGGTAGAGGAGTATAACCGAAGGAAGCATGTTGCAGTTTTGGAGAGTCCAACTCGGATCCAAGACGCTCTTTATAAGGCTTCACGTCTTTGAGATTTGAACAACTCTTAAGGTCCTTCAATTTCGCAAGAGATGAAGCAGCAGAGAAAGACTCTAGAGCGGCACTTTTTGAATTTGTACAAGAATCAAGTGAATAGAGCCTATGGTTCCAAACGTGGGAACCAATAACAAGAGAAAGTCTCAAGCAATTCAGCTCCGAGATGTCAAGTGATCTTTGAGATGAATGTGAAGTCCCTTCAACGGCCTCGTGGAGCATACTCTGGAGAAGGCGGGTAATTAGAATATATCACACTGTTAAACAAAATGGTTACTTGAGAAGATTACCACAAAGATTTCGATGGGCATGTATTAAGCCCATACATATAAATGCCATAACATATCAAAGTGGCGGTATAGACGGCTACTTCGACCTGCATGTATGCACTGGCTCAGAAGGATAATACAGCTCCACTAATAACTACTATGGTTGCTCTTATTGGAGTCTACTGCATAGAGCCTAATGAACAATACTAGAATAAATAACAAGTTTCTGGTTTAACTACCTTCAGGCAAGTGCTTCCTTAATTCAACCCAATTAAAAGACGGAGAAATTCTATAGTATTTTTTGTAAGGCGAGAAACCAAAATAATGACTACTTACCCAATGATCATTTCGATCCTTACCAAGGAGATCTTTCAGCTCCAAAATTTGTTCATGCACTTACTGGAAATTGCAGAGCCGTGGTCAAAATGGACAACTTTTTGCTCCACTCTACGAAGTACCAAATCTATCTAATCATATAAGGCCTCCATTTTACTAGCGAGCTGTTGGCAACAAGAAGCATCAAACCTGGAGTTAGGAAAGCTCATATTGCATGAGAGACTTGGTATTGCAACAAAAACCAGAACATTAAAACTTTTAGACAACCTGTATTGCTTCCTTCTTTGTCCACTCCAATTTACTATTGTCCTTGAATTCAAGCATCAAAGGAGGCAGGCGGACTGATAGAATCCGGATCGGTGAGTACCGAAACAATGCAATCATGTTACCTAACCTGCGAATAAAAGCTTGTCAACAATCAACACATGGCAATAGTTAAACTAAAACTCCTAGTAAGAACCATAGAAGGGAGTTGAGCCTACAGCACGGTACCCATAAAAACGAAGACAGTCTCGTTGAAGTGAATGACCGCAGCTTGCCACACGATTTGCAGTTGCATTGTTTGAAAAGCTAAGTTCCAAAAACTTCCCAAAAGAAAGGCCCCAAGCAGCATCGGACATTACCACTCTACGTGTAGCTGGCGGGATTCCATCAAGAAATGCACACCTAAGGAAACGATGCCACATCCAAATCTTCCCAGCCTTCTCTCCAGGAAGCTTCTGAGAAGACAAGCGCCTAACATTGACAGTCAAGACTTCCCTGGGGATGTGTAAAGCATAATGAATGTGCTTCCACTGGTTCCTTGCAAGACCGGCAGATAGATTCCTGAAAGTCACAAAAATCTCTATTTGGCATCAAGATATAGGAATCCTCTTATTTGTCTGCAGTGTTTAGGGATGCCAAACGAGATATAGACTATTGTGGCATTGGAGCCCTCATGCTGAACAGCCAAGGAGAATGCACTCCAAATTCATTACAACAAGATTAAGGCTAATATCAATTACCTGATCAAATAAGTCATCATGTAGATATCTGCCAAGTGGTTTATCAAAGGAGCCATAGAATGTAATACGCAAGAGCCGAGCACACTCACAAAGAGTTCCCTTCACCACGCAACGGCTCGAATATGACACCAGTAAGCTTTGCTGGTTGTCTGCTACAGATAAGTATTCATCGGAAGCTTCATTGTTATGAAACGTCGAGTTTTGAGGATGCATCTGTTCTGAAGTTGCAGCTTCAGGCAATTCAGCATGGCGATGACCATTAATATCATTATCATCAAGTCTATCTCTATCATCAAGTTGTTCTAAGGAACTTGATTCAACAGCCAAGTTCGGTTCTGAACAATCCAAACAGCTATTTGGTGATAAATTATCATGCCTATCATCCACACACATGAGGACAGATGTGGAGGCATCATGATGCTTGGTTGGCGAATCCACTTCTCCAGATTCCCTCAGACAGCCTTCATCTTGGCCTGGCATGTTAACTTCTGATAATGGGTCCACTGGAGAGGAGCAAGCAGCAGATTCAACTACATTCTCAGTATATTTCCTCTCTGACACATCGAGTTATGGCCTTGGTATCATCTTAGGAAGAGTGGCACCTTCATCTGCTAGAAAAGAGGTTTGAAGCGATAAATGGTAAGTGGCGAAAACTGCATATTGTACCACACGCTTGACCCTTTTCAGTTCCTCACGGCATGAGCCCTTTAGCAGAACCTACAACAATACCTAAGAACTGAGTTCAGTTGCTCCAACATATAAGACAATCTTGAAAATGCAGGAAAACTCAAAAAAAAAAAAAAAAATCTTTGCGGACAACATACATTCAGACACAGAAGGTCATTCTAATCATTATGATTGTTAGCATGAGCACTTATTAATGGTAAGTGTCACCCACTTCACTTAATAATGATAGTCACTAGTAAGTTCAGGTACTACCTCTTGTTCATGAAACCAGGGTCTCGAAGAGGCATAGAAATTGCAAGATCTTGTCTGCATATTCTTGTCACTTGGATAAAAGATGTTCCTGCAGAACTCAACGAGTTCTCATACTTTGGTGAAAAGAGCAATGCAGAATCCCGATCTCGATGCAGACCCTGATTCCTGAAACATATGCAATGCAAACGGGGTCTTTTGTAACGTTCTTTCAGCCAAGCTCGAAGCACGCAGCACAAGCAATACACAGGAATCCAGAACACAATAGAAAAGCCAAAGTTGACGATGCTTTGTTTCAAATCCGCAACGACAAAATAATCAAGTGGTAACGCCACTGCAACAGTTCACTTGCACATCTGATATTAGACTATTTTTTCACTTATGGTAACACGTACCAACGATTAGTAAAATTTGCTGCGGGGTACTCCACACTGTAAGTGGTGACACCAAACTCTAGTTTTCTGTATATATTGCTCCCATATGATTTACCAGTAGAGCTTTATTTTGGGATATTTAGATTAGGCTTATATGGCCGGTATGCGATGGAAGCACTATAGGATTATAATCGTGCTATAAGAAAGTATATATGCTGCTCCAGTGGTGGTATGTTGCATGTGTATAGATAAGCTAATCTTAATGATGGCATCTGGGAACATGCTTGCTACTGCCCGCCTTCCAACTTTGAGAGTCAGCTCCAATGTGGATTTTGAGGAAGATGTCGAATACTTCTGCCCAATGCGACGGCTGTAGAGTGTTGCAAAGAAGGAGAACAATCGAACGCTGCTCCTTGTTCCCAGTGGTCGACAAATTGTCCAAGCTGATAAGGGAACAGAAGCCAAAATAATAAAAGACTAATCGCATCAAAATATAGAGATCATTTTGTGCTTCTGAATTCTGAGATACTGGCTCAATGCACACTTCACCCAGCCAAGGTCCTACTGGAGTATGATTCCCATCCGTTTGAATCCATCTCCTCAAACCAAAAGTAACACATCGGAAGCCGAAAAAAGGGCGTAAGAGTAACAGAATAATTATACATTGAACCGGACATGTTTGAAAGCCTCCAAACAGGTACTCATAATGTATCAGTATCTCCAGAAACCAGCCAGTAGGAATTTGGAAAAGCTTCCCACATCCCTTTCAAGTTTACAGTAATAACTAGTACTGATCACTTGATCGTTGATACTGATTTTCAGTACCATATACGACTAATTCTAGTACATCACTGCTGGTTATAAGGGACGTTGCTATTTTACCTATTCTTTAATCATAGATCTGCAACTGAATGGCACCTTGTAGACAGAACCACAATTGTTTCCTGCATACCAGGAACATGCACACCAAAGGGGCCTGCAAGCAGGTCAGAATACAGTAACATCCAGTTTGTGGTCGCAATGTTGCAATACGAACTAGTCTTCTGGCAGCTATCCGGATAGAGCGGTGCACTGATCAATTAGGATTGCAGGATAAGAACTGATGTCTACCGAGCCCAGACAATAACACCTAGTTTAAGTGCTGCCCATGATTATCTAATTCTTTGCCTAAAGAATCACGATACTTAGCTGAATCAATGGGATGAGCATCAGTCGCCGATACAACCAGGTAGTTCGACCGTCCAGCAAACTCGTAGCATGGTTGTTGCCCTTATTGATAAACCTACATTACGAAACAACGTGAATGTGAATACCCCAAAGGTTTGGCTTCAAGGGCTTGATAAAATTATCTATTTCAATAAGGTTCATCTTTCTTTTCAATATCTCATCACTTTAATGTGTTTGATGTAGTTAAATGCGTTTGACGTGGAGTAATACTGACATGGATGACCTCCGAAGAGTTTTCAGAGTGTGTGTGCGAAAGAAGTAAAAGCACGCTCAAAAAACATGTGTTGATATATGAGGTCAGTTGTCAATGTAGAAAGTAGATTTTGTAATTCTGCGATAAGGATTGATCGGAACGTTACATATACAAAGCACGGCCTATGAGGCATTGCATGATTTAAGCTAGTAATCTCATCTCATATCTGTTTTCATAGCGAGAAAACCCTTGTAAAATCTCAAGTTGATAGCAAGATGCCCAGAACCAAGACACTTTATGCATCGACCAATTCTTTCAAGACCGTTGACCTCACAATATTAAACCTTTAGATTCAAACTCAAAATCAAATGGCCATCGAAGAGATCGTTACCCTAAAACAATTCTAATCTCGATGTCTTAAAGCAAACCCTTGATCGACGGCTGATAGTAATCTTTGGCAGTTAGCGGTAGACGATTTCTATCAGCGGCTGATTCCAACTGCAGGAATTCGAGTGAGTTCTTTCCTCTTCAAAGTTGATTTGAGAAACCCTGTAGTCGACGCGAAACGAAAATCACCGAATATCTGACAAATATAAAGAAATAATCGCCTAATATAGACCAACAAATCGACCTGTATTAGAGCAAATCCAATGATACAGACAAATGAGTTATTATAGTCAAAATATAACAATATATCCAACATTATGCATTTCAATGACAACGTTTTGATCATGCAAAATTTAGTTATCTAATCATCTTAAATCTTAGATATTTATATATAAAAAAAACATCTCAAATTTTCATATTTACAAAAACATTACTCAAATTATATGATATTTTCAAAAAAATTACTCAAATCATATGATATTTTCAAAATAATTATTATCGTTAATAAAACCGTTATAAGGTTCTTCATAGAATATTATTTAGTTTTTTCTTCATACAATATAAGGTTCTTCATACCTGAACTTTTGAGACACTGCAGATCGAGCTCGTGTGTTAACAATTGAAACATCCGCGGCCTGCTACAACTGGTGTCGGATTCCATGCAAATGTATGGTCAAATGAAGAGTCCCTTGCTGATCACCTTACGTTCGTCGTCCTGCCCCACCTTGAGAATTAACGAGCTTCGTTCATGGTACGTATTGTTCCTGTTCTCTCTAATTTGTATTTATGGCACATGTTATACTCACCTTCTAGCATTACTATTTGTGGCTAGCTAGTTAGCTATTGCTATTGCTCTTGTTTTCTGGTCCTGAAAATTCTTTGAACGGCTTTTTTTTTTTTTTTTTGGGTAGGGTTTGGTAAAATAATGTTGTAGGTGGGTAGATTATGACAAATCAAACTACCTAAGAGTCATGGTACATCAGCACCATATTCGTTACTAAATTACAGGATAGCTGTTATAGTGTGATTATATGAATGAACAAACAAGCATCAAACCTCTCTAAATTAAGATTATTTAGCTACCCTAGTTTTGTGAAGAGAAATTAGATTCACATATACATAATTAAATTATTAATTAATCAAAAAGATTGACTCAGTGATAAGTTATTTCTCGTGACTGAGGTTCAACACCCAAAGATATCAAGAAGTCTCTGTAATGTAAAAGTATCGTAGCTTATAGGATGTTCTTTTCATACCTTGCTTTTTGTAAGATTATGTGTATGGATTCCTTTTTAATCCTTTTTTTAAGGGTTTCTTTGAGGATGCATTTCAAGCGTTATATTACCCATCTAAACCAAGCATTAGCTTCCTAGCTGAGAGGTTTTCTAGCTAGCTGAACCTGATTATTTTTTCTCAACTGCAAATCAAGTTAAATAAACTTAGATGATTATCGTATAGCGAAGGATAGCTAACGCAAGGTCGAACAGACAACGAAGCAAAGGCAAATCCTCAAGAAGAGACTTCTCACTTGACCACCATGGCAAGGAACGAGCTCACCATCACCACCAACAACCATCACTCACGGTCATGAGGTAAAGCTTAAAGTACTGCTCACGATATGATCAAGTCTTCGGAATCACGATTCTGCAGAAATTATTATGGATGAACATTAAAATAAAATAGAATGAACGAGAAGCAAATAAGATTCTAAATATAGAAACTGGAGAGGATGAAAATGGAAACACGATGAAATACTAGAAATGTTCCTACAAAGAGTAAGTAGTTGCTGCAGAAGTACCAGCATGGACAGAGAGCAACGAGCAGTTAGGTTGCAGAGATGAGGAAAAAATTTGAGGGGGGATATTTCAATACTGCAGGCTGAGAATGGAGTACAAGAGCTTTTTATAGACTCCGAGACCAGAATCCCAAAAAGAAAAAAGAAAAAAAAGTTAACCTTTATGTTTCAGGAAAACCAGTCGTGTTTTGAAGACATTTATGGTCGTGTTTTTTTAAGATTCGATCAGACATTTCTAATGTTGGTTAGTAACCACGTTTCTAATGGATCTTGGTCATTTTTTTTATATATAATTGTTTTCTTAGTTTGTCATATGCATGAAAAATGATATCATAAGTTTTTTTTTTAAAAAAAGAAAGGATCTTAAGTACAAATTAACTTCACCTGCAGAAACATTTTTGGAAGTAAACAGTTTCAAGTACAAGTCTGGTTGTACCTGTGTGCTTGTCAATATTGCTTGGACATGGATCCCCTGGTGTATAACCCCTTCACTAATAAAAAGGAAAAAGAAAAAACATTTAAAAAATCCGAAAAAAAAGTAAATTATCTAAAACTATAATAATTTAGAAAAAATTTACAAAAGGATAACTGTGAAAAAATAATTGTAAAAAGATATAATTTAAATATGTAGAATTATTCAAACGTTATGTTTCATAAAACTGTCGCTTTGTTTCATGAAAATGGCAGGAATTGCTCAAGCACTCTGTTTCACAAACATAACGCTCTATTTTAAAAATTATAATTTTATGGAATTATTATTTTGTGGGTATGATTTTGAATATTTTTTCTTCTTTTTTTGTATTTTTGGGTAAATTCCCCTAAAAGAAATTAAACCCTATTAAGGAAAAATAAACCCTACAAAATTCATTTAAAACCCTATAAAAAAAAGTTTGATGGAAACAACAAGAGAAGCCGTTGATTAGTAACAACATGAGCTAAATTCCAATATTTTTTTGGAAAAAAAAAAAACAAAAAAGACAAAACCAAAAAAATGAAAAAACAAATTTGCCTTTTTTTAGTTCACTGTGGCTGCTAATTGGCAACTTTTGTTGCTGTTTCTTTTTTCCGATAAAAAAATAAACCCATAAAAAAACTACAAATTAAAACCCCAAAAAATAATTAACTAAAACCGTTATATCTATGAGGTTCCCATCCCATGCTGTACCAAAACTTAGTTTTAACGGAATAAAATTTTATGCACTACGAGTACTTGGGATGAAATTGTCCAGTATTTTCAATTGAATTTTCTGATTAAAGGAGTATTAATTAGAGTTTTTTAATGGATTTTTCCATGTGAAGGTTAAGGTATGATTGAATACAGAATGTCCTCTTCAGTTGTTGTATTTGGTGAGATTGTGTTTGTTGTTTTCGAAGAGGTTTTTTTTTCCTTTTTTTTTTTTTTTTTGGAATCTCTAAACTTGAAGTTTTAGTTGATATTCTACTTCTTATTCAATTTATGGTGTATTTTTATTCTTTGCATCAAGAATCAAACTCTTTTATGATCCCGAGAAAATTGAGCGGCAGTTCTGTTTAAATCTAGCACGAGAAATGAGGAGAGATTTTGCGATACACGCGAGGGAGTGATTTGACTCCCTGGTGAGAGACTATGATTTTGAGAATCGGTGGATGTGAGGTGGCTTTCCTTTTTTGCCCTTACAGCTACTCTTGCATATATTCATCGCAAGTCTCTTCATAGACCTTTCTTCATTCGTCGATTCATTGACGCCCTATCATCGTGAATCCACATATCCCTTGTTACATATAAACCGGAATCAATACAAGGACTCGCCGTAGATTTACTCTAGTATCGATCCCTTGTTATTTATCTTGATTATGAATTCTTGATTATGGCTGTAAATAAGTTTCTTTGTCCTGTACAACGTCGTCATTAAGAATGTTTAACATGCTTGAATAGTATATTATTTCATTATGTTTTAAATTAAATGATGAAAAAGACATTTCGAAAATAACAAACGACTGTCAACTGTGTGTACGTGTCAACATAAGTTCTTTGTCCCATACAATGTCGCTATTAAGAACAATAACATGCTTGAATAGCAGATGATTTCATTATAGTTCAAAAGGCTTTACAGTCTGAGAATAACGAACGACTGTCAGCTGTGTACGCGTTAACGAACAATTATCAACTGTGTTCACGTGTTCGTCCTACCACAAAGTTTTGATGTGATCGAGTTTACGAGACTACACCACTCTCAAGCTGGTGCCCACTCTCAAGTTTTGATACGTCGAAATAATGGGACGGATGTATCTACGTCAATGGTATGCACCACCATTGAGGAGTTGGAGAAGAGCAGAGGGGGGAAAGGGAGAGTTAGATGAAATTTTCAAAAAAGCATGCAAGAGAGTGAGTAGAATGTGAATAGAAGCAAATACACGCATAGGTGATGGATAGAAGGGGGTTAGTTGGCTTGTGTTATTTGGGAAGTGCAGTGGATGGAATTATATGCGAAAATATGAATGGTGATGGAGTTTTGGGTGTTCTCGGGGGTGTGCATGTGAGAGCTTGATCATAAACCTACCATCACATGTTGCACTGTTTTCCACCTACCTTCTTTTCCCTCTCTATCTATCTTTCGGAATTGTGTATTGATACTATATATTGTATTGTCCGTCTTGAAAACATTGCAACATTAATTTTGTTCCGATGTGAGAAATAATCTTTTAATTGTTTGATGATAAGATAATGTTATGTAAATATAGTTCTGTTTATACCTTATTTATGTGAGAAACATATAGATTATTGTTATATTTGTTGGCATGATAAAACGTTGGTTCAAAATAGGATCGACCATATGTGTTGTAATAGTTTTAATAGCTATAAAACAACAATTAATAAGATCTGAAAAGGATGTAATTTATATAATTTTATTTATATTATAAAATAATAATAATAACTCTCCTAAATTTAGTAACTAGAGAGCAATAGTACCAAAAAGAAGGACCATAGGGATCCCAACATGTTAGGATGAGTGGGGTTTGGTGGAGTTTCTCTTCATTTTGAAGCAGTATTCTCCAAAGCTGGTTTGGTTTCGATCGAGGTCGCATGCACGTGGCTTTTATTCTAACTGTACATACTATTGTGAGCTTCCAATTTTCCACGGTCAAGCAAACTTTCCCTAAATCATATGTGCGAAATTAATACCTCCAAAAAAAATTATTATAAGTAACCAATCTTTCTGAATTAAAGCAATAATGAAATTAAACTTTTTATATATTGTCCTTCTGAATACGGATGATTTAAATTATTGTTTTTATCTTATCTTTAATCCCAATAATATATGAAAAGCTAATCTTAAGCCTGGCATGACTATTCGTTCTTTTGCGACACAGAACTATGTACAGTGTGTCCTTCATCTCGGCTTTTTGTACTTGTCGGATAATATCTACTCCAGTAACGTACGTTCGATCATATGTTTATTTTAATATCAGTAGTCATCGCACCTGCTTTAAGCTGTAATGAGGCAACAGAAATAACTTTTCGTTCATTAAAAAAAACAAAAAAATAAATTCTCGTACATTTTACTATTTAGAATTGCTATTATATATAGCCAAGGAGATTGTTACTATGTCACCTACAATCATGTGAATAATAAACATCGTTTTCCATTAATATAGTGTTCCAATATACACACGACATGTGTTTTGGTGTAGTGGAATAGTAGAAGTTGGCTGAATGCGCTAAGCATGTCATTTATATTAAACTATTGTCATGAGTTTGGTGTTTGTGCACCAATTAATATGTTCAACAAAAACGCCATCATATATGTGACAGGAACGTTACAAAGTAGACGCTATCAAAAGCCTAACATGCATATTGTAGTGTGTAGGCGTACAAGATACATATTCCTCCTTTATATCTCGTTCATATAATTCTTATGAATGGAATGTATACAAGCTGACTTTGCACTCCTTTTTCGCTAAAAATAATCCACAAGTTTTAATATGAATGAACATCAGTTCGTACATATTCTCAATATTAGAACAAATTGATAGGCTACATAAAACGTCGAGTATTGATTATAGACCATAGCCCATTTCCCATTGCATATATATGATTCATCTCTTCACTGTAAATATAAGGCCAAATATGGACAGACAACGTGGCATATCTTTCTTTTATATGTTAAAATGAATTGTCCAAGGACAAAGGCGATGATGTGGATGGATCACTGACGAATGTGTGATCCAAAATTGTAGTTACATGTACCTAAGTTGTAGTTACTCCAAAATTGTGGAATCGATGATCAGTCTCACAGCACAGCTAACCAGCTACACAGCCAGTTTGGAACCTTGATCGAATCTGTGCCTGTTGAACGCTGCATGATAAGTACGATGCTCTCCCATGATCGAGCGAGACCTGAAAATTTGCGAGTTTGCTTCATCTGTCCCATTATTTTTTACATCTATGTATTTTTTATTATCATATGCATACGGATACAGAATTTTGTTTCTATACTCCCTTCATTCTAAAATATAAACAACGTTTTTTTGATGATAATAAGGTTTATTGTACCAATAGTGAGACGAGATAGTTGGTATATAACAGATGATAATTGTTTTGATATTTTTATATGAAAAAGTTACTAATTATGATATGTTGCATATATTTTGGAACGGCCTAAATAGTCAAGTGTTGCTTATATTATAAAACCGAGGGAGTATCTATTAATGTCTGATATGTATTAAGTTAAAATACGTAATTTAAATTATCATTGATATTTTATGATAAATTTATTAAAAAAAATTACGTTTGATCGTCGTACTACATAGATCAAATTTTGTGTCGACAATTATGAAAACCAAAATATTATAAAATTAATGGGATGTGAGGAGTAATATGTTTGCGGCTGTCAAACTCATGATCAACTGATTACACTAAAGATTGGTTGCACCAAATAATACATTTTACTTCCAAAAACCAATGATATGTCGGTTCATTTCCATGTACGGCATCAGACGTGGAAAGATATCGATCGAGAGCCCACATATATGAGCTGAGCCATAGTCCGCCCAGCCCAACCATAGGCCCAACAACTCGCTCGGCAGTCCAGGCCCATTTTTTCCTCCTTTTGGTTGGCTGTTTCAGCGGCTCGATCTGTCGCCGGCGAACGCGAGCTAGAAATGTCAACATCGTCGGAGCTCGACGCCGCCGGCCCTCCGTTGTCGGCGAAGACTCAATCGATCATTCTCTCATCCGGTTTGCTCACAAATATTCTCAATCTTTGATTTCATAATCATGGATAAACACAATAATTCGGATAATTTACAGATCTATAAAATTTTATTGAGAAAATTATCAATATATAAGATAAATTATTTTATAGATCATGTGTTTCCTGCACAGTCGTTAATAATCCAGATGATTTGTTTAATTGTGTGCAACACGTAACCGTATATAATAATATAATTGAAGCGTGGTCGAGTTTTTCAATTTGACTACTGCTTTTGTTGCCCACAAATGGAAAAACTACGAGAAGCATCGAACACACAAAAAAATATCTACCCCTTGTTTTCAGGTTTCAACGATTTCATGATAAAAGACAAAGAGTGACATAAAAACATCTGCAACTTGCGTGCCCACAATCGTTAAATCACAACAAAATCAAGTTTCCTTCCTGAATTTTCCCGACCAGCCAAAAAAATCTTTCGGCTCTGATATTTTTAATCACACCTATATATATATATATAATTGATAACGACGTTCATTCTCATCTATGTTTATCAAGAAACAAAGGGAGTTCTGGGTTGGTCGGGTAAGTTGAGCTGATGGGCTGCGGGCAGATGGAATCCTGTGAGAGGTCGGATACTTATTATTCCGTTCTTGGTGTCGCCGGAGACTCCTCGGTCGATGATATTCGTCGCGCTTATAGGAGATTAGCTATGGTGAGCTAACTTTATATCTATTGTATTTTTGCTGATCATCTGTTTGGTATAGGTATGAGATTATATGTAACGGGGTTTCTGTTTGAGTTTCTAAGAGAGTTAATTTCTGAATGGTTTTATTGTATGTGCAGAAATGGCATCCGGACAAGTGGGTTGGGAGGAACCCTTCTCTGTTGGGTGAGGCAAAGATCAGGTTTCAGAAGATTCAAGAAGCCTATGCAGGTAATAATACTAGAAACCCTTTTGTCGTCATTTATCATTTTTGTTGTTGATGTTTATTCTTGTTTTCTCCGAGGTATGGGTCGTGATTTCTTTACTGATTATGTGATTTGGTTATGACAGTCCTGTCGGATCCGAAGAAGAGAGCGTTGTACGATGCCGGATTGTACGATCCTGATGATGAAGAAGATGAGGTGAGTGAATGAATTTTATAACTTTGGGTTTCTTTGCAGTGTTATCTGTGGCTTTGTTCTTTGATGCCAACTACATGTGTCTGATATCTTGTTTGGTTTGTGGGATTGCAGGGATTTTGTGACTTCATGCAAGAAATGTGTTCTCTCATGTCCCAAGTCAGACAAGAGGTAATGAATTAAATTCAATTGCTGTCTTATAAGAATAATTTCTACTTTCGGCTGTAATTGCATAATATAGCTGCATCGAATCTGGTTTGTTTTGTATACCAATTTGAAATTGTTGCAATTTCATTCTGTGGTGGATTGTTCATGCTATTACAATTTTTTATTTACGGAACTCTCAAACAGAGGATCCTATCCTGTACCTTATACACCTTTTTTCTTGTTTGCAGGAAAACCCCTGTAGTATAGAAGATCTGCAGAACATGTTCTCAGAGCTGGTGCAGAGTTTGGAGCCTCCACAATGGTTTCCTGGCACGCAACCTGCGTTCTACAATCCTGAATTTCCAAATAGTCACTTACCCTAGGCACATCAGTTCATGGGCAGCTCTCAGATGCCTGCAAGTTTCCAGATGTTTAGCTGGAACAGCTATTCTAGCTAGAGGCGCCGAACGAATTCTCGTATTCTCCGCGGTTCCCTGGATGCTGAGAAGCTGCAGGCTCTTGAATCAGTGTTGTATAGTCTAAGTTGTGCTGCCAAGATGCTTCCCTTTAGCACGGAAAGAAACGCGCCCGTGTCGATTACCTATTGGTATGCGACATGTTTGCTAGCTGAGCTGAAGCTTGACCTTTGCCTGATGGGGTGGGTTGGTTCTCGTCTGGAAGTTATCATGTAAACTACATAGTCAAGATCAATGTATGAGTTCCACTGTAACTAGCATTGGACACGATGTATCGGCGAAGTTAGTGCTCCAGAGTTTGATTTTGAATTGCATGTATCGAACAGTCAGGTTTGAGCGATGCCCCAATTGGCATGGTTCTTTCATATGGTGTCATTTTTGCTTTGATGTACCTGTTTGCTGATTGTTTGTGCTACTCGGTGACCTTGTATTATTCATCCAGAATCATCATGACAAAAGTCTCGGCCGCGAAACTTGTTCCATTTCGTGATCTGGAGGATGATACTCTTGACCGAAAAGCGGTGGCTGTCCATGCCCTGGTAAACATCATGAATCCGCAATGTTGTGCTCGAGTTTAGCTCATCCTCGCAACTCTGCGCCCTGCCTGATATATGAACACATACTCTGTCGGATCAGTTAGATTATGAGGTTTACTTGCTCACCTAATAGTGTTGCTTTTGTAACTTTACAATAAAGGAGCGAGTAAACCACCCAAAAGCAGGTACCTGCCCTGCCAGTGTGTGTTCGGTTCAGGGGCAGAGCTGCCTATTCTAATCTCCTAATCAAACCAATATCATCTTGCTCCGTCTATACATTCTCCAAGATCACACATTGCACTAATCTCCTCATTTCTCACTGCACAGAAATGGGCACCACGGTCATCCAGTTCCTCGGCATCCTCGTCTTGATGATCACCCGCTTTCTTGATTTGCCACTAGCTGTCGTCGCAGATGACACCTGCCTTTACCCTTGCCTACCGCCTCCAGAGGGCGGAGCCACTGGAGACGGATCATATACACCGCAACCGTCACAACCGATAACACCAGAAGTGGGAGAATTATACCCGCCACCAGCAACGACCTTACCATACTACCCTCCAACGGGTAATTCAGGTACTGCTGTTGCGTCACCTCCTCCTCCACCACCTGATGCCATCCTCCCTTACTTCCCTTATTACTACCGAAATGGGCCGCTGGGTTCCTTGGATCAGTCTTCTTGGGCCTCTGGGCCTACATATGGGCCTACTGGGCTGGTTCTCATGGCCTGTTGCCTTCTTGTTTTGGTTTTGTGATGTTCCAACATGTTCTCTGTTTGCTTTCTTTGAATCAGCTAAGCAATTGGCTGACAACCGTAGATTTCACATGATTAGTTTCTAGTTAAGCATAAAACTATGATTCCAATGTACCGAACTGGGTGAATCTTGTAGAAAACGTATCAAGTCCGTAATTGTTCGAGTAAATGTACGTCTAGAGCACGCTGTTGATCAAGTACCAAAGTGCATGTTTGGAGTATTAGAAAACAAAAAACTCAATATTCACGTCTCCTGTTGGCATCATCCACTTTGTGGTTTTTGCAGACTTATTGGGTGTTTCATCGCCTCGTCGTATTCATCAATAATATCAGTTTTCGACCAAAAAAACACACTGATCATTTTCTATAGAAAAATGTTAGAACTAGCCATGACAACCCGGCTCCTGTCACAGTGGGCTGGAGGCCCAATAGAAATCACCCAATGAATTTGGAGGCCCAGTTTGGTATTTTAAAGAAGCCCAGCACACAGTCATGCCGATTAGATGGCCCAAATTATAAACTTCATTTATGCATCTGGTTTGGATAAAAGTTGGAATACGTGGGCACTCTGGTAATGAAGTCTATTGCGGAAAAATAAGACGATGACCAGCTACTACTAAGTCGGATTTTGCGTCAGTTAGCTTCGATTTGGTTTTATTCATCTCGATTCTCGACTCTTAATGATCTACCGAAAGGTGACGATATCGATCGCATTGAATCGGTCGTTTTGGCCATGAAAAGCAAACATGGAATTCTCCTTTGCCTAACATCACTTTACAACGAATGAATTAAAAGAAGGGAATGAGAAACTATGTGCGGGAAAAAGAGTGTACACAGAATAAATTCCGTCGTTGAAAATCACCCCAGGGCAAAAAGCAAATATTCCTCGGTGTACCCTATCCATAATATCCTGATTTTTTATGTTGGTTGTCAAAATTTATTTTGTTTTTTTACTACTCCCTCCGTCCCGTATAGTTTACAATGTATATGTGTCGATTTAAAATTTTGACAAATGTACAACGACGATCAAACGTAATGTGTTTGTAAATTTATCGTGAAACATGAAAGGCTTGTAAGTTACGTATTTCAATCTAATATATGTTACGGGACGATCAGACGTGATTTAATTTGAAAATGAGACTTGTATTCATGTATATTAAATAATACAAAATACTTAGATGTTGCAAATTATATGGGATGAATGGAGTAATTATGATTATGTCTCTCCATCAATCATATTTCAGGAAAATATAGAGGGGCGTACACTCCTGAAGTGCACCTAAGGACATTCACATGAAATATGGTAATTTTTTCTGCCCGTTTTTACTATTCAATACACTTCATTTATATCCTATTACATCAATAAAAAAATACAATATGTTACAATATTAATCTTGATTTTTGTAATATATTTTTTCAACATCATATCACTACTTTTCTCAACTATATATTTTATTTTTTTCATTCATATCTATATCTTATTTTATCGTATATCTAACGTGAATGCTTGTGTTTAACTTGCATGCCTACATTGGCTCAAACATTGTCGACAAAAAGGTCGGGCTACACCATATACTTACCAATATAGATTGAGCAAAACCTAAAGTGACCCATATATAACATACACGCATGAGTACTCAAGTGGCCTAATTCTTTCCAATATGGCCACTTGATCACTAATTCAAACAACCTTTTTAACAAAGTCGTACACTTTTTTTTATCAAACATATGATCAATGGAAAATATGGACCACCGTTTAGCGAACCTCGTGATTAGTTATCCGATTCACTTCATGTTTATCTTGTACTGCATATAGAGCATTACAACACAAGATATGTTAATAAAGAATCACGAAGTCGGATTAGTTATCCGATTCACTTCGTGTTTATCTTGTACT
>LIEC01010687.1:9421-100497 GCA_001925005.1 Drosera capensis
AAATAAAATAAAAAATGACCTAGCTAGAGAAGAAATCTATATCTTGAATCCTGTTTTTTTTATCCTATTGATCGGATGTAGCTGGGAAAGCCCGTTATAATGCAGTGGTCGGTGCTGCTGCTTTTTTCTTCTGTGATGTCCACTTGTTTTCTTCTCCCAAGGTTCTCCGCCCTTTTTTCTTCCTCGAATTGAAGATTGGTGGTTGTGTTGAAGGATAAGCATGTACATACCTGTTATTGGTTGGCGCATTATTCTATGACTTCAAGTGTGTGCACCAACTGTTGACCTCTCACTTGGTTTTTATGATTTCATGAAATCAAACAGGTGTTATATTCTTCATGGTTTTTGGTTTTTTTTTGGGCTCATACTGCATTGCTCCGCTGCTCATAATGGTGATCCGCATGTGGCTGGTTGTCAGCACTGCTGTTATGGTTGGGGCATCTTGGATTGCTTCCCTGCATCAGCAGAAGCATGCTTTGCCCTTGTCCTCGTTTTTATGGTGATTTTTGCTATTCTTGGCATTGCATATGGCTTCCTTGCTGTACCATGGCTATCCAGAGGATATTGCAGAGACACTATCACATCCTCACGAAGAGGGAGCTGCCAAAGGTATTCCTTCTAAATTCCTGACGCCATTTACTGTGAAAATTTTCTGATAATGATGGTTTGATGGCGAAGTCTAGATAGATTTTATCCGGAACAGTTAATTATATCCGTTGTTGCAGGAGTACATTGTTGAGGACCTCCATGGCTGTTATACTCCTCCAAAACTGGACAAGGAACATGAAGAAAGATTAAAATTGCTCAATCTGTTATAGTCCAGGCGATGCAAAATAAGGCAGCTCACCCAAGAATCAATTCTGAGTTCCAATGTACAGTTTCAGATGTGTTATCAGCGAGGCTTCAAGGCAGCATACCTCAGAAGCCAGATTCTGTTATTTGTTATGTGCAGTTTTATTTAAATTCTTCAATTCATCCTTGGAGCTTTCGGGTCATCATTTTTCTTGCGCCTTCATGGGATACTACTTTAAACCCGCCTGATTGTTTTCCTCTTTCAACTCCAACTTAGCTCCAGCTTCTCTCACAATGGAATGAGCTATGACGCTGTCGCGTTGAGAATAACAACTTTAGGGTATCGTGTTTTGTATGAATTTGTGCTTTCCTTGTATCAATCATACACGAAACTGGAAAGTTATGTTGGATAGAGTATATTCCATTTGTGTCCTAATTTGTTTGGCTGCTTTTGGTTCTCGTTGCTTTACGTTTGACTCAAGCTGGCTTCAGATTATGATCGAACAGCCGAAGCATGATTTTGTACCACAAATGATGAGCAATGGTCCTACGCATTATGCCCGAACATGCATCAATCTTTTTAGTGTGTAAAACTGGATGAGCATATGAGTGGTATTATGTGATTCGGTATCCTAGACCAATGTTTTCATGGCTGTCGATGAGCAATAGCAATAAGATTGAATTACCGACGATCTGATGCATGATTCTGATCACTATTTTTCTAATATATGTCGAATTCTCGAGGGTGTGCGGTCGCACCCTTTACGGGCTCTTTCCTTTTCCTTTTCTAGTGCTTAGATTGAGCTTGATCTTCTTGTACATTTCAATAGGCCCATGGTGGTAAACACTTTCATCACAACCATTGAATTTCACTGTTTTGAAAACAATTTAGATAAGATTTCGTAAAACTCGTTTTGTTCAGATTTTGTGTCAGTTGTCATCTTCATATTAGCAGTAATTAGAGCCCATTAATTTAAGGTTTCTTATAATAAGAACTAACGTGAGATCCTTCATTGGAGAATTCTCTTCCTTATTTATAATGCCGTCAAATCATAAGTTCGAGCTTAAGAGAGGCGGTGAGAACAATGTATTGTACGACCTATTTTCCTTTCAACATTATCCGACCTCTTAGATATAGTTTAGCGTAACGTTTTCCTCGTTAAAAGTCCATGCAGGGGCTATTATTTAGGTTGAGGACCAAGCTTTTGTTGAATGCTAACTTTTTCACAGACTTTCTGTTTTTGACAGTTTAACAGTCCTTGCTGTGCACGGACTTGATGTAGGGTATAATAGGTCAACTTTCGACTCATCCTAGGTGACTAGGTGACTGCTACTAAAAATTAATACTCTATTGTTTTATTCAAATTGCATCAATTTTTTCAAAATATCATATTCAAATTATAATATTTTTATATTTAATAATTTTTTCACATAGAAATATCAAAATATCCATATTTTATATTATATCAATTCATTAACCACCAATTTTCAATCTTCTTTTTCTCACTCATTTATCTCATACATTCACAAATATAAAGTTGTCATTTCTTATAATTCAACACATATATAAATTATCATGTCGGATCAAATCGTTATAATTTGAATGTGACGAAAGGAATAGAAGCTACTTATTCATGTTGAAAATTTAATCACATTCCTGAGGTTTCTTGGTTATAAAATTATATTATGCAATTTTAGAGATTGATTTAAAATCAATAGTCTTACCCCATTCATTGGTTTACCCCATTCATTGGTGATGTTTTAATCTCGAGCCTCACTTAATCGCTTCGTATACAATGTATCAAAAAACACAATATCTAATAAAAAATAATTACGCTTACCCATTAAACACTTTCGCTACTTATTCATCTCTTGCCAACCCATAAATATTGATTTATGCAAAAATAAGATCCTAAATAATTCAGTCAAATATAAAAATATAATAAGGTTAAGATGAGTAATAACTTAGATATGCTTTCATTTTTTAGCCCATACTACTTTGATTTCCTGTAAAAACAACTCAAGTTTTGTCCTTCTCCTACAAGTATCTACATTAACCACTCAAGATTATCCAGAAAAATCTCATATTTATCCCCCAAAACCCCAATTCCCCCCTAGGGTTTAATAGAAAGCCAAATAGACTTTTTAACACACCCAAAAATTCAAAACCCAATTCACAAACCCCATCAAACGATTCAAACTCTATATAAACAGCGACCACTCAACCCATAGAAGTCGGCCATCATCATCAAATTCAAACCCCAAAAATCCCACCAAATCATTCCCATTTTCTCTCTGATTCAATCCCTTGAATCAAGTAACTTACCCACCAAGAAAAGATTCCTATTTACCCTTTTTTGTCCCTGATTTTTCTGTTTTGGGTATCAATTATTTTTGTGGATTATGGTGAAGAGAGTTGGATTCGGGTTAGGGTTTAATGGTTTGGGTTGTGGGTTTGGGCTTGGTAGCAGCAGTGGAATGAAGGAGTTGGTGGAGGAAGAAGGAGACGGGAGTCATTATAGTAGGTATAGTTTCACAAATGAGATTCTTCCTCCTCTTGGTGCTAGGAGTCATCGCAGGGTCAAGCTTCATCGGTTCGTTGTTTCGCCTTGTGATCGCCGATACCAGTAATGTTCTTCACTCCACCTTTTAACTGACATATTTCTCGCTTTTATGTCACTTAGATGAATGTTTTTGCTGTAGTGATTAGTGAATTGTGACATATGATCTAATTCTCTAAAATGTGTTCTAGTCGTGATTGTCTTGGTCATGGGTTCAGTTCTTGATGGAAACAACCTCCCGATTTGATAGGTAGTATTGTGTACTTCTATCTCTTAGATCATATTAAGAACGGGAGCCTTTGGCACTCGATAAGTCTGACGTGTAAGAATCAAGGAGATGAGATTATTATATGCTGTTTGACTATCAGTCGATCATAGATCGTATGAGTTCTTATCACCATTAAATTACTGCATAGAAGGTGGAGATCAAATAATCAACTTTAGATGCAAGCACAATGTTTTTGAGGATGAAGGTTGCAACCGCAAGAGAGACATGTCCGTATCTAACTAGTGATGGATGGCTTAGTAGATTCTAGCTGACGTAATAGAGATAATGAGTCATTATGATAGGGCTGTAAATTCGATACTATTGGGAGTTTGGGTTCTTAGGTGAGATTTCAGCAGGAAGGCCACAGGAGAGACAAGTCCATATCAAGTTAGCAACCTAATTGTTTAGGCTTTGTAGCATAAGTGGTATTGTCAACGCTTCTTAGCTGGTTTTTCCCAAGTCCTGTTGAAAAAATCATGATGTCCTTCCGACCTTAAGCGTGCAAGATAGTCATAAGCAAGGGATAACATTATCTTCGCTTCGAGAACTGAAAAGCTTAGTTTTGATTGTCCTAAAACAGGGTCGATTATGGAAAATGAAAGGAAAAGTAGGTTGCTTCCGTTTCTTTTGAGTTTCAACACTTGGAGCTAAAATTCCTCATACTGGATCAAAGATATCTTTATCTGTTGGAGAGCTTTTGTCCTGATACATAGGTGGTTGCACGATGAAGCTGTGACTGCATGAATCATTTGGATTTTTGGTTGTTGAAGCAATTGTTCAATTTGGTATTTTTTTTTTTTTCAGTCAGGAGTTGTCTGCTTCTCTAGGTTGAATAGAAAATTACTATTCATCATATGAACTTTTATTCATCTGACTCCATGATCTCATAATTGAAAAGGGCAAGAGGATAGGTTGCTGAATTACAATTATTTTGAAACACGTTCTTCTCATTTTTCCTCACCCATGCGTGTCTCTTTTCCGTTTGCCCTCCGCTCTATTATCATTCTTATTAGGCACATGGTCTACCATGCTATAATGGATCATTAGGTACCAGATTTTCAGCAACTTTCCAACATCTGTAGAATGTATGATGAGATCAAGATTTGATTCCGGGACCCATATGCAACAACTTATTGCCCTCTTATACCTCATCGTAGTATCATCTTTATCAAGAACTCAATCTTATGATGTGAAGTCCGCAAGATGCCTTTGTATCTTATCATCCCTATCTACATAATGGGCTCCACTTCTCGTACCTGTAGGCTGTACTTTCAGAACTTCTAAAGATACTACTGTGTTCAACATTACCATCCCAGAGCTTTTCATCACTCTCTCTTGCATTTTTCCAACCACCGGATTTGGACCCTCCGGGAAATCATAAAACCTTTGTGAATGGCGATATTACATGCGTAGCAATATATGAGTTGATCCAGGATTGCTTTTTATCAGGTGATCCGAATAGATCTTTTGGCCATAAAGTGTGCTAATCTATGCTGATATACAAATTTGCTCTTAACCTTTATTTCCAAGAGCGTCTATCATAGCAGTTTTTTATTTACATTGCGATGTTTTGATGCAGGTACTGGGAGACTTTTTTGATTTTTTTAGTTCTGTACACTGCTTGGGTATCTCCCTTTGAATTTGGATTCATAGACAAACCAAGAAAGCCGCTTTCAATCACAGATAATGTTGTCAATTTTTTCTTCACTTTGGACATCATTCTCACATTCTTTGTGGCGTACCTCGACAAAACCACCTATCTACTTGTCGATGAACCGAAAAAGATTGCCAAGAAATATGTGTTCAGTTTCAGGCTGTGGCTTGATGTTCTGTCCACAATTCCTTCTGAAATCATACAGAAAATTACACCCAAGTTGGGGCAGACATATGGATCATTCAACATGCTACGTCTCTGGCGTTTGAGAAGAGTTTGCCTCCAGTTCTCGAAGTATAGCCTTCTTCTATTCCTGCTTTGCAATTGTAATGAGCATTCTTAAGCCTCGCGACTCATGAAATACGATTTCGCTCTTGTTATCAGGATGGAGAAAGATCGGAGGTATAACTACTTTTTCGTGCGATGTGCGAAGCTCGTTGGTGTAAGTACTCTCATTACATTTTTTTCATTTAACCCTCCGTGATACGTACGACATAGATCCAGTTTTCCGTGACCCTTTTAGTACTATTTGGAAAATTTTAAGAGTTCTGGGTTCCATTTATCTTACTGAGGCAACGTGCTGTTATAGGTTACTCTTTTTGCGGTTCACTTTGCCGGTTGCTTCTATTATCATTTAGCCGCACATTATCGCAACCCCAAAGACACATGGATAGGGCAGTCCATGGCCGACTTCCTCAAGAGTAGCATATGGACCCGATATATTATGTCTGTTTATTGGGCGATTACCACCCTCACCACAGTTGGGTACGGAGATCTGCATCCTGTGAATGAGTTGGAGATGATTTTTGACATCATCTTCATGCTCTTCAACCTTGGCCTCACTTCTTATTTAATTGGTAACATGACCAACTTGGTGGTTCATGCCAGTAGCCGCACTCGGGCATATGTTAGTCTCCTACAACACCTTATTCTGATTGCTGTCATCTGTCTTTATGTTTTTCCTTTTGACCAAGTTTGTTGCGTTTTTCCTGGAATAATACAGAGGGATAAGATTCAAGCAGCGTCTTGCTTTGCACAGAGGCACCGACTGCCTATTCGGCTACAAGAACAGATGCTTGCTCATATTTACCTCAAATTTAGGGCCGACTCCCAAGGGTTGCAGCAGCAAGAGATCCTAGATTCCCTTCCCAAAGCAATCCGGTCTAGCATTTCACATTACCTTTTCTATTCCCTCGTTGATCAGGTTTACCTGTTTCACGGCGTGTCCACTGACCTGCTTTTTCAGATGGTGAGCATGGGGTTCTCTTTAGGTCCTTTTGTGTGTGCGTGTGTGTAAATGTTCAAGTTCTTTGCTTTAACGTTACCTATACGCTGAATAATTGTTTTCTGGGAGTTGCTGCAAGCCATCTTGATACTTCAACTTCGGTATACAGAACTTCCTTTACAAGATGTATAGCTTTAAGCCACATTTTGATAGCAAGTACCTTTTTCCTGAACTTAAGTTTTGTTGAATTGTTTCTAGGTGTCAGAGACGAAAGCTGAGTTTTATTCGCCCAATGAAGATGTGATGTTGCAGAATGAAGCACCATCCGACGTCTACATAGTTGTATCGGGTGCCATGGTATGTACAATCTCATAGCTTCGCGGGCTTTGTTCGCAGGTTATGTAAATTAATGTGAAGTTCCTTTCTTTATTATCGTGAAATATATGAAGTGACGATGACAAACTGCTGTTCAACATCCTTTGAGAGAACTCTGACAATTTATCTTTAAATTTTGACTTTACAGGATCTCATCCAGCTTAAAAGCGGAGTTGAACAGGTCGTTGGGGAGGCGAAAACAGGTGATGTGTGTGGTGAAATTGGTGTCCTTTGTTACAGACCGCAACTCTTTACTGTACGAACAAAGCGACATTGTCAGCTTCTGCGGATAAGCCGGACGACATTTCTAAATGTACTGAGGGCTCATGTTGGAGATGGTACTATCATCATGAACAATCTCTTTCAGGTACACTGTTCTAAAGCGATGCCATTTTATTTTCCGGCTATACAGGAAAATAATAGTAGTGATTTATGATCAAAATGATACTGCCCTCGCCTTGCATTAGTGAAACCTTTTGATAGATTGTTAACGTATGTGTTATTCATTGGATAGCATTTGAAAGAAAACAAGACGCCCATCACGGAGAAGATTTTACTGGAGATCGAGAACATGCTTAGTCATGGTAGGTTGGATCTGCTTAGTTTGTGTTTTGCGGCTCTTAGAGGCGATAGCTCTTTGATGCACCAGTTGTTGAAGAGAGGCCTTGATCCAAATGAATCAGAAGAAAGCGGAAGGACAGCGCTGGTATGTTACTTTGTCATTCTGTTTGTTCTTTCTCTATATCATTGCTTCATCGTTGTTCATGCTGTGACTTGTGCTTTTCCTTGATTGGATATTCCAGCATGTTGCAGCGTCAAAAGGGAACCAGGAATGTGTGTTGCTTCTGCTAGATTATGGTGCCGATCCTAATTGTAGGGGTATGCCTCTGAAAACTCTTGAAACCATAGGTTGGGAATATCGTAATTGTCTATTCTTCTTATACTTTTGGGAATGTCTACAGATGGCAAAGGCAGCGTGCCACTGTGGGAAGCGATCCTGGGAGGTCACGAGGGAGTTGAGAAGTTGCTGGCTTCGTATGGAGCCACCATAAAGGCCGGTGCGGTTGGGGAGTTCACCTGCAAAGCAGCTGAGCTGAACAACCTGGACTTGCTTAAAAAGATTGTTTACCATGGAGGCGACGTCACCTTGACCAATGCGAATGGCACCACAGCTCTACATTTAGCAGTTTGCGAGGGTAATGTTGAGATAGCCAAGTACTTCTTGGACAACGGGGCTAAAATTGACTGCCCCGATGCCCAAGGCTGGACCCCATGGGCTCTCGCTGAGCAACAAAGTCAAGAAGAGATAAAATCCCTCTTCCAAATGCGACTAGATGCTGATCCTCAACCTGTCGTGACGATGCCGGATGAACAGAACAAAGTCCGGTTCCTAGGCAGGTTCATGAGCGATCCTACATTGCCGCCAATCACCCAGGGTAAGTTACCGCGACTGAGGCGTAGGCCTAACCACTTCAGGAACTCGCTCTTCGGTGTAGTATCAGCCACCCACGTTAAACAATCTGCACCAGTATTCTCTGGTGTGCTACGATCAAATTTCATGGGAAATGATGGGGCTTGTCGCCCGTCGAGGGTCACCATGAGCTGTCCTAAGAGGGGAGGACGTAGTAAACTAGTCCAGCTACCAGACAGCTTCGAAGAGCTAAAAGAGATCGCTGCAAGGGCATTTGGGGTTCGCCCTGATAAAATCGAGACAGAAGAGGGAGCCGAGATTGATTGCATTGAGTTGATCAGAGACGGTGACCATCTCATGATAGTAGACAAGAGCTAACACGAGATCATAGGGGTGACCATGAGTGACTAACGACAGCAATGACATTTCTGTGATGAATGCTAGCGAACTAGCTTTCGAGTTTTGATCGGTACAGGAAATGTACATTTTTTTTATAATCATTTTAAGCGATTATCCGGTAGCAAATGTATATTTGCGAGTTGACATGACAAAGTTTATAAGGTCATAGTGGTACGATCTTTTGTCATTAGCTGTGACATTTGAGTAGTATGCAATTCACACGTCAAAAAAGTGGAATCCGAACTCTGAAAATGCTTCATAACATTAGTTCTGGTATTCCATCTGTAAAAAAATTCGGAGGTTCAGCAACAGTTCTTTTTTAGTCAAAAAAAAAAAAACAAAGAAAAAAAAGAAGCCAAAACCAGGAGCAAAAGCTGAACAGCAATCTAATCTTATGTAAGGTATGAAACACAAGCACGATATCGTCCACCGAGCCTGCAATGCGACCAACAACTCATCAAGCTTGAGCCTTGAAGATGCTGCTTTGCACGTTCTAGATCGATGAACCGCCACCAATTATGTCCAGTTGCTCCGCATATGCTTACTTGCTCTCTATGTCATATAGATCAGTTCTGAAAATAGCGGTTTAAGAAAAACATTCGAGAAGTAATAGGAATCCTGAGATGTAAGATGAGCAAGAACGTCCCAAGTAGCTTGGATGTATGATCACACGTCTCATCAAAACTCTAACCCAAAAAAAAAAAAGTCTATGCTGCGGTGAAAAACAAGTTCTGAAGCACTATACCAACAGAACACAGCTAAGGCACTTTCTTCACAACATTCTCTTGGAAGCTCTATCCATCTCTTTCAAGCATTAAGCTTTGCGTCTTCTTTTATCATAAGTATCTTAGATGCACCATTTACCACGCCATCAGAAATTTTCAAAAGAGAGTGTAAGACTCATCATACGAGCTAGCCAGATTACATTCTACGGTTAACACCCTCATTTCCTAGCAAGGCAATATGTTGTCCACTTTACCTAATATCTTCCTCAATAAACTGTTTACAGTAGAACATATGCGCTAATATTATCTCTCATCAGTCACACACTGCTAGTCCACAACGACCCTGCATGATCTATAATGTATGATCCACAGGCCGAACTTCTTATTGAGATCAGAAGGGATGTAGATTCATGAAAAGGGATGCTTGCATCCATAGACAATAAGGATAACATCCAGTATAACCTCAAGGAAGCTTGGATTAGAACCGATTTCTACATCACCCACGTATCTTTATAATGTCGTATCTCAACCGAGTATGCTCTCAGGATAAGCAAGACAACAACAATTATGTCCAAAGATGAGAGACTTCCTCAAATCTTTCCTCACCAAGGAGCAAAAAATCCACAAAATTATAATTTGAAAAAAACAATCAAACAAAATTTGGGTCCCGAGATAACAAAAGCACTTTTTTTTTGCATTGTTTATGCCAAAAACCAAGCAAATTATCGAGATGGATACAGTACCAAAACTATCAGCTTCAACAAAGAGGAATCAAGCCAAACCACCAGAGAAGCAAGCCTCTTCGTAAGTCGCAACAACCTGAAGTGCTTCAGAACTCCCTCTCATCGCCGACCAACACCTCCCGAGCAACATTTACTCATGTCCCATATAATACACCAGTACAGCCTTTCAGTGTAGGGACTAAGTGTCCAACAAAATATCAAGTTCCTCACATGTCAGGCCTTAATTTGAGAGGAAAATTGCACACACCCCTCGAATGCAATCCTGAAGATTATTTTCCATCCGAATTGAATTTCAACCATAACAACCTAGACAGAAGTGTCTGATCAACCTTTTTGATGCTTGTAAAACCCAAATAGAGAACGTGATCTATCATCCGAGTTAGTTCTATTCTTACCATCAAGCTCGAAACCAGTCAAAACGAACCACGAAACTACATTGCTAAACCAGTAAACCCTAGATATGAAGAGAAGAATCCACAACATGATCAACACTATCATCCAGCCAAAAACAAATCAACTCAATCAATAACAAATACAGCAAAAAGGATACACTAAATAAGCTCCATGAACAAACGCGCCCGCCAGCACGGCCGTGAACAACCGGTCCCTCAGCACCGGCTTATGCCTCAATGATATCCTAACTGCAAATCACACATTTTCCATTCCCCAAAAGTATAACACAAATCAAATCAAATCAATTATCATCAAGCAACTCCAACACAAACACGAGAAAACTCGAATCGGAGTCAAATTGAGCTCACTGAGGGGAAGGATGGGAGCGTAGATCAAGGGAACGAGGAGGAGGAACGGCGGGCCCCTCTTCTGCTTCATCTTCGCCGCCGCCGCTGCCGCTGCGGTTTCGCTGAGGAGAGGGGAAAATGGTGAGAATCGAAGATCGAAGGAAGGGGAAATGGAGAAGGGAAGAGAAGAGAAGAGTGCTTACTGATCGGAGAGAGACGACGGCGGTGGAGCCATTGGTGGATTTGGGAGAGATCGGCGCCGGCGGCGAGGGATCAAAACGCAGCGTGTTGGGGAAGGTTTGGTGGCGAGGAATTTGGGCCGTTCAGCTGGATCTGCGAGTTTTAACTGGAGGAGAGTTGAAGTAAATTGGAGTGAAGTAAAGAAAGGAAAAGAAGAAAGAGATATATGATTTTTTTTTTCAGTTTGAAAAAAAATATTTGGATCATTTTATTTTTTATATTTATGAATTATAAATAAAAATAATAATGTTTTGAATTTATATTTATACTCTTAATTATATAAAGGAAGATGCTAAATTAGGAGAGGTTACTTTTGTGTTTTTCTTCATTTCCCTCCTCTACCCTTCAAAAATCCTCAAATTGAGGAGTTAAATCGTGGGAAAAAAAATGTCGAAACTTTACTGTTTAACCGCTTCCTTCTTCGCTCCCACAATAAATTCACAAGCAATCATAAATGAGCCAATCCTCCCCACAATCCTTTCCTATCGAAATATCTAAAAGAAAATCAAGTGAATGAATAAGGCGTTACGGCCCCTAAAGTTTTAGGTTATGCTTTTTTTAAAATTTCTAAATAATAATATTTCATTTTCAAATAGCGATTTTGCCAATGAAGCCCATGGTTTTCATCTATTCTTAGACTCAGTGATAGGGTTAAAAAGAATGAGATGATACCGTAGGAATTCAAGGAAAGAGTCGAAGAGTAGAGTCAACACCCACTCAAATTCTAAATAACTTATGCATGTGAAATTAGTTTATTTTTAACCCAAAAATCTAGAATAATTGATTATAAGTTATTCATATTTATAAGATTTTTTTTCCATAATGATCTGGATAACAATTCAACTCATCATATCAGATATTGAAAATCAATGGATCGAAATATATTATTGTCTCCAACTGTAACATATGCTGGTCTCAATCTCATGTGGTTCATGCGCCTCATATGAGTCATTACGAGAGTGCGAACAACTGGGATGATGGTAACCCAACAAAAACAAACCATTGGAATTGCTTACGAACAAGCTCATGTATGCTACTAAAAGCTATTAAGCTCAACAGATAGATCATAAGGTAATACAACTTCGGAATGTATTGCACTATGTCTATGATGGGTTTGATAACCAGATATTCCTCCATCACTACACGAAGCTAAACCGGGATGCAACAGAACTTTACATGATCATTTTAATTGACTTCAGAGTTCGGATATGATCAAGCAATAGCCATAGGAATCAAGCGATATCAACGCGTGCTATAGGATGAGAACTCAGCCAAAGCAACAAGGCGCAAGCAAAAATTACAATAGGGATGAGATGAACAGCTCTTTCGCCAGAGACCTTATGCTTCTTATCGTCATCAGCTTCAGAAACCGGATCATATAAAGGCAACTCATCTAAAGCCGGAGCTTTCGTCGCAGAGGAACCATTAGCTGTAGGCGAAAGATCGACTGAGAACTCGTCTGGTGATCGAGAAACTCCAGTTGATCTGTGCATTGTTCGATGAGGAAAATGTGTAAATGGAGCTATCTAGGATGAGAATAGAATGTTAAAAGTTATAGGTAGTTATGGTTAAAGCACAGAATTAGCTTAAATAGAAGAGTATTAACCAATTATCATGAAAAACTATTCATTTGACATTATGCATTTAGTTATTATTCTCTCTATACATCTATCTGGTAACATAGTCGAAGGTCTGAATCATGAGAATAGGGTTCTACGGATAGATGAGTAGCAGAGTTGATAGCTTATTCAAGATGATTAGTGGTATTCATTTGTATGAAGTCATAGACTGCTCTATGTGCTACAAGAGTAAGTTAGAATATTAGCGAAAACGATACATGTTTTTTTACTGGATAGTTAACTCAATTACAAATTTAACGATTGACTCAATTTAATTCAGTCATTGTGGATGCAATATTAATACTTCATGTACATAGGACTGATGCTTTCATTACTGAAATATCTTCATAAGATATAGGACGAGTTATTTGTGCCGAAAGTAACAGTCCAATATACTTTAAATACTAGTAGTTGCTATACCTATGTTAACTGATTTTAAAAACAGTCCGTTTCTGCCTTATCAATACTACAAGATCATTATTACATATGGGCTTCAAACTCGTTAATCCTATGTTTTACCCAAGTGGAGAAAGAGCGTGAAAAGTATAAAAGGGTACATGCAACAAGTAACAATTCAAGAATCAAGTCCAAAGATCAATGATAAGATTAACTCGACCATTTGAACACGTTGAAGCCGACCTAAAATTGCCCCATACTCCATGTTTCTCATAATTGGCTGCCCATTTAGGCCTACTCATGGCTAAATACATCAATTTCATTGGCAAAGTTCGTTCAAATGACACCGAAAATGCATGACGATATCTGCGATTAAGTTCCTGTAGGGGCAGATGACAAAAGACGAGCCACTTAAAGCAACGTAATCCATCCTCGTCTCGTTACCTATGAAGAAAGAGATTGTATCGGAGTACAGATTAAACAGGTCAAATTCGAGAAAGACGACCTACACCAGCCGAATTGAATCACGTAGTTCTGCAACATGTCAAACTTCTATCCAGTACTTCAAGTCCTGGTACTTTTCATTGAAAGAATCCAAAAGCTTGGAATTGAACTGAACTAATCTATAACTCGGATCGATATACCAGAATGCTTAAAATAGCTGCATTTGTTCGGAAAAGGTCTCCAACACACCCATTCATCTCCTACTCCAGCTTGTTTGAGCTACCTCGACGACCACCAAAGACTCTTATTTTCAGAAAGACCAAGTCACCATTTGCCCAAGTCATTGTATCATGCGGGTTGAGATCCTTGACATTTAAATCTGATCATGTGGTGTGGTTCACCTGCGCACATGCGGCCTCCAAGGCCTGGATCCACCATCTGATGACTCATAGTACTCATCCCTTCTAGCAACATAACTAGTATATGTGTCATAGCCTTCTCTCCAATGACGGTTCCGTCTCCTGCTGACCCGACCATATGACCTAGGTCTTGAGGAACCATACCGGCTAGTGCTCGAACGAGTAGTAGGTTGGAAGACTTGGTCAAGAAAGAAAAGGGTCAACTGAACCTCAACATCTAATGGATAGACAACTTCGTCATCCCATAATCTCCGATTGCACCATGCTCATGACATCTTCGATGTCCCTTTGCCTCTCCATTCTCCTCCATCTCCGTTGCCTTTCAGGATCCGCCTCAGAAGGTCGGACCCAGGGTGTACTTGTCGGGCATGCTTCCTCAGATCCGCATAGTTACCATGGAAGTCCCATGTCTCATGTGCACAGCTTCTTGGATTACTGTTCATGAATGAACGCACAGGCTCTACAACGATCCAGCAGCTGATCTGATCACGGCAAAGTGGGCATGTGAGCTTGTGCTGCAACTTATGGAAACCAGAAAAAGTGGGACCGGTCGGTTCATCTTGAGTTTTCCTTTCACGTGAGCTTCCAGGCATATCTTGCAAGGCTGCATCTGAGGGAGCTTCTGCGAAGGACTTCTGGAACTGATCAAAACAGTTAGTGTGACGATAGCTGGTATCACACATGTAAGGACGACAGCCCTTGTCATATGATGAGCATATGAGAAGAACGGCGTTATGAGGATGCCCAAGACAAACCGGGAACCTTGCCTCTTCCCATTGTTTCATGTTGTCCTTGTTGTTCGGAAAATTAGATGTAGTGTCTATCATGGCATGAGCTACAAGGAACTTGAGATTTCCTAGACCTTTCACGGGAAAAAGAACTATCCCATGTCCTCTTCGACGTAACGCTAATTAACAAACTGCAAGCTCTTTAGGTACCTTTATTAACACACAATCAAGAAGGAAATGAGTAACACCACCAAAAATCTTCTAAAGCAACAATAGAGAAGCAAACACTGATGAATAGAGTATGGAAGATACATCCACAAAGCACACACTCATGCATAGAACAATCGCAGATGTAAGATAACAATTACAATGCAGAACTAGTAACACAAACTGGCTTATCTATGAAAATACAATAGTTACAAAACCCCATAGCCAATTCCTGAAACTACGACCTAGGCATGAACTGAAGATACGGAACATCATACTAGTCTAAAGTAGCACCCTTGCTTGAGATCCTTCAATTCCTAAAATTGCCACAGAAATTTTCAAACATGCTACCCTTCTATCCCTTCAGCACAACAACCATAAATAGATAAAACTGCTTCAACACTTGTAAAGATAACATCCTAAAATATTTGGGTGATGATGACACAGTGAAAAAACATAGTGATCAGCAAAGGAAATAACCCCGGCAAACTGGCATCATGTAACTGATTGAGCGACACAACTATTGGTCTTCCACACCTAAGAGATATTTTGCTCATACTATACTCATACATGGACCCTTGATTAGCTTCGATGAACTTGCTCAAGCTGTGGCATAATGACACAGGAATGTCACTTCTTAGTCCTTAGATATCCATCATCACACATAGAAAACAGATACACTAGCATATCCCATACCTAAGGCCGAACATCTTGGGATAACATCACTGAAATTCGTGTCATGACTCATAGTCATAGTCACTCCTGCTAAGATATCATACAAATATAGAATCTCCCGTAACAATTCTACCAAAAGATCAATCTTACAACGCTACACCCACGACACCCACAAACCCCCTAAATCAGTGAAGACATTATACACATAAAATGGAAAGCAACTGAGCACATTCAGCCAATAGTTCCTAAAAGAACCTAGCTCGATCTATGCGAAACTGGAGTGCGAAAACACGAACAACTAAGCACGTCGAAAACCAACAAGGGGAACCTTTGACACTGATTAAGTAGGGCGCACCCCAAAAACCCCAACAAGCAAGAAAAATATTCACCACCCATTTTACAGAAATCGAAAACATAAAACCCCATGAAATAAAAAATCACAAATTTGCAACAACATATCAAGAATCACAGAACCCTAATTATCAATCCTCTTTTCCCCAAAAAATCACACCAAGCACAAAAAAAAATCACCAAATCCTTCCGAAATCGAAGGCGAATATCCTAATCCTAATGCTATTGCGAGCAAGAAAGTTACAGAAATTTACTGAAAGTCCAAAGCGATTGTCGTCCAAGCTCCAAAGCGATTGTTGTCCAAGCTCCAAAGACTGCAAATCGCGGCCTAGTGGAAGAGAAGCAGATCGAATGTGTCGTTTCAAGTAATACATGTTCTAACTCAATCAATACAAAGGATCCATCTAAGCTGACATAGCATGAAGCATCTTTGTGACCTCCATACATCTGAGATCCTACTGAAAGTCCAAAGCCATTGTCATCCAAGCTCCAATGACTGCAATTCACGGCCTAGTGGAACTAGAAGCAGATCGAATGTGTCCTAAGAAGAGTTGTTCAAGCATGTGTCGCAAATTCCTTGCTTTCCTGGCTGAGATGGAAATGAGCGGAAAGCACCAGCTTCTTACCTGGGTGAACATCAACATCTAGGGAGATAGCAGTTCACAAATGTGGGATAGATTGCATATCAGTAGTAGCCTTTTCCGAGACAGTTGAGACAGCGTTGGATTCTGTTATTTATAACAGGAAGCAATCAAGGAAAATTCAAATCAACAAATGCCATACCGCTAAGATAAAATGTCAGGATCTCATGGCAAAAGCATTACTCAGCATACATGGAAGACATGATACACAATTACTCAGCATACATGGAAGACATGATACACAATGGACGAGGTTTTAGCATACATGGCAAAAGCTTATTGATATAGCAGAACAACCCCAACTGAGACTTGTGCTCATAATTTAGTTGAGCTGTGGATGCATCAAAGGGAAAAGAGAAGAGAAGAGTAGAGAAGACTAACCGTCGACCATCACACGTAGGACACAGACAAGTGTTGACCGCGATAGGATTATACAAAGGAGACCAATGTATCGTACTACTACCTTCGCAAAGCTTGCACACATAAAACCTTCTCCCCTTACATGCCTCACAGGGTGTCGCCACTTTTTTCTGAAACAAACATGAAAGATAAATCACTCAAACCATGGCTCTTACATGATCAACATGATAGGTTCAAGGACACACTACATGGCTCAAAGCGGAAGCTGGAATTTTTAACATAAACTCATCCTTTGTTCGTGGGGTTGGTTAGCTTTGCATCCGGTCCACGGGATCATTTCAAATACATCTGTAGGACAAGCTCGCACACATTGATTGTAGCCAATACATGTATCATAAATCTATACTAGATGTGACATTGCTTGATCAAATTCACTCCAAGGTAATGCCCAACAAATAGTTCAGTTTACAATGCTAAATAAAGCAAATTCACCAAACACTCAAACACGTTGCAGAAGACTCTATGCTGAAGAGACCGAGATTGGAATATTGAGAAATCTCACGTCTGTATTTATTTAATATGCACTCTTATTGCCAATTAAGTTTTGAAGTGAAACTCGTGTAATTAGAAGCTATTCGAGAGGAGACCCAAACATGTTTGAACTAACCGTTACATATACCCAGCGTTATCTTACTAAAGCATATCGATGTGCAGGCCCAAAATAGCTGCTCCCTACATGAGAGGGAGCCAATATTATTTGCATTCCATTATCCTATACGAGCGACCTTAAACCGTCGAACCCAATACACCAAGTTACTTCTGAATCCAACAACTACCGCAATCACTAACACTACTCATAAAAAAGCAGGAGAATACATTTGAGAGGTCAAGAATTATATACCCTTTGAGCTTCAACAATAGGACGTATCGCGCTTATGGTGACCGAAGTGGCGAGAGAAAGAGCAAACATTCCGCCAAGTATAGGAGCTCCGACTTTTACGATAACACGAATCAGCGGCCATGACCCCATTTTGGTGTCTGAGCTCGCTGAGGAATTTCGTCGAACACCTTACGTGCCCTCCTTATCCACAGAAGGGAATGTTTTCGAGGATTTGAGACAACCTGTGAAAAAAAAAAAAAAAGATGGCAGGGAGTCTGAGGTCTGGAGTACTTGTTTTTGATTGTGGGTTTAGTTGAATATGGGCCTGGCAGGCCGTTTCTAGAGTTGTTATGTTATTGGGCCCCTAGATGAAGCCTGGCTGGCTCGACCAAGGTGTTCTGTTTGCTTGGTTTACGGGGAGAGGCAAGGGTCAAATTCCTGAATTTAGATCACGATCTGATTATATTTCCATTGTAGAAGCCTTGTTATGGATGTTAACAGACCTAATTGTACGTTAGATGAAAACGTCATTATCGCGACTTAATTCAAAACTTGAGAATCAGATAAACATAAAGAGCTTACATTATAAGAGAGTGATAAGGTATAGAGAGTTTTATTACATAACCATATATTACAAACATGGGTATCAAAAATCGAGTTATTGCCTTATGTACATAAGAGGTGCATGACTATGTTCGCTCTCTAAGTGTTATCCCCATAACCGGTTTGGCTACCTAAAAACATTGAAAAAATTGATTGATTTTTTCCTAAGAAAGATTTGATCTTATTTTCCATGCTCGAATCGATCTCATTGCCTTCTTGAAGTCTCTCCCACAACTATATAAAGAAATCGACCCCTACCTCGAGAGCACTTCTAAAACGATCTCGACGGGGTTCATCTCGAGCTCCTCGTCTACCCTAGCCTCCATCCGAAACTTGAAAGACACAGTGTTGCGTTTTCATCCTTCCTTCAATGAGGCAGTGCTGCGAGTCTTGCTGTTTCAAAGTTCAATATTTTTGGGGAAAACTTTGCGTTTTGATTACTGATCAATTCGGAGCTTTATGGTCCTTGCTGTGCGGATACCCGAGGTACTCACGATGTTAGTGTTAGGCTGATAGCTTATTGAAAAATGTTTGTTGGCTTTACTCCATGAATTTTGATTATCTGTTACTCGTCACTAGCTGAGCATAGATTTAGGTGGTACTATACTTTTTGAATATAATGATCAACTTATGGCCTTGTCCTCATGTGCACACAATACTTGTATGAATCTGTTAGACGGCTTCATGTTGATTTTAGGACAACAAAGCCATATTACTGGTGGTATCTTGAACGGTTGAGATTTTTAGAAAGATGGATTTTAAAAATATTTTTTTTAAAAAAATAATCCAGTAACTACAGCATGTACTCCCTCTTATCAGATTTAAAAAAACAATTGAGATTTTTAGAAAGATGAATTTTAAAATTTAAAAAATAATTATTTTTTAAAATCTTGTGAGAGAGGGTGCAACATGCACACTGGGGATTTTATTCCAAGCCTTATATAAGGGTTTGAACTAAATTCAATTGTTAATCCAAAAATTTAAATTGATGGGTTATGGATTGTTCATATATATATTCTACTCACACATATCCTCAACACTCCAAATGTTTTGCAAACTAGTTTTATGATAACTCTCGTTGACACGTTTGTGTTATCGTTACTTGAGTTTCAGAAATGTTTTCCGTATAGGTCTTTAATGGTTTTGTGATGCGAGTTGGTAACAACGTACATGAAAAGAGGACATGAGCCCGACTCAGCTCTGGCGCATGGTGCACTTAACTCTGAAATATGTCTGGTATGTTCGGATGCTCTGCAAAATCCTGACCACTCACAATCCTCTCTATGTGTACTCACAATCCTCTCTATGTGTGTTTTAAGTAACGAATGCTCTCTGTTTTCTATGATTCCTTGTTTACGATTATGAAAGCAAGTAATCATGCTAATGATATTTTTCCAACTTATTCCACTATGGTTCGCTCAATCTTTAATGTTTACGTTTATTAGAGCTCAATCTTTAATGTTTATGTTTTTGAAACGTTTATTAAAATCATATATGTTTTTTTTACACGCTTATTAGAGCTCAATCTTTAATGTTTACGTTTTTGAAACGCTTATTAGAATCATATATGTTTTTTTTACGTAACAAGATATAGTTATTGAGTTTTCTATTTATTTTCTAAAAGTTTTTAATTAGGAAAAAAATCAATAAATCTTTCGATTCTGATTTTCAATGAAGGGTAAGAATCTTCATGCTTTGAGGAAGGAGATGATCTCGATTATAAAAGGGAAAGAACTTAGATTTCTTTTTCTCTCTCTTTTATTTTCAGATTTTGTTAAGATATTGAAATGGGTCGGGTCTGATATTGATTTGGGTCAAATTTTACATGGTTTTGGACTGATTCATATTTTGATCTCTACACCGAACTAGCACGTCGAGGCTATTTCCCTTGGTCGATTAAACTCTTAAAGTTCACAGTGAAGCCCTTAACGTCTGCCGACACCACCTTTTTTCCTTAGCTCTTCTCATGACTAACAAAGTGTTTTTGCCAAAGGTTTTTTATTATGGTCACCCTTAAGATATTTATAGGTCTTGAAAATATGATTAGTCACCTCTTAAGTAGTTAGTTTAAAGACACATATATATCAGGTGTCAATTTCTCATGTTATAACATGACAGTACCCCATTAAGTGTCCTTATAATGCTTAATCACTTGACACATATCCCCTTAAGTGTCCACACTTTGTTACATGCTTGACACACATATGATCATGTGTCCTTAAATTGTTTAGAGTTTGACACTTATACCCTCTTTTGTCCATTAAAAACTTAATCATCTTTGACACATATTTTGCACATAATGCATAACTGTCATTTGCTTATCTTATAAGACTTATGTGTCATTGTTCCATTGGTCATTATAACTAAAGGCGTTTTTGTTCATTAACGTAAAAAACGCTTAGCATTTTAGTCTCGTTGAGACCTTAGTTTATATCGATGACTAGTGACACGCAGGGCGTTAGCTAAACGCTTCGGGTATTACACTAATCTCTTGTAAAAGAACCACAGATCCCCAAGAAGCAATCCAGGCCGTTGATTAATGGACAGGTTTAATGTTCCAATGCGATCTCAGGGTGCATGGTCTCACAGCACACCAAATATTCACACCCATCGGTTTACCAATAACCAAGGTAGTTTACCCACTGTATAGGAGTAGTTTATTTATCGTCGGTACTAGCAGAGCACCTCCTCTATGGTTGCACAGCAAAACACATAGGGAATCCAACAATTGCAGGAATTCTGGAAAACTAAAGCAAAAAATTCAGCAAAAAAGAAAGTGACTTTTGACACAGATATTTCAAATAAACTGTTGAATAGTTTTTAATTCGATGGGCGCCCCATATTTAATCAGAGTGATTTCTTTTTTATATGAGCCATGGCCCATGTGTAACACGATGTGAAGAAAATTATATTCATCGTAATCATCAATATTATCATAATTCTTGATTGTAAATAATGATAATCATCATTTTGACGTTTATAATTCAAATCTGTGGAAATAAACCTTCTAATTTGAGCCATTCAAAAGCCATTTTGCAATACATCTTTGTTCACCCGCTGGATCAATGGTTTGGCTGACAGATCCACATATCCGAAGATTTAACAATATGCATCCAGGGAATAATCAGTATCGTGACGTTCATTCCAAAAAACATGTAACCTAAGTGAGAGGAGAAAAGGCTATTGTACGATGGTAGTTCTATAGTTTTAACACCATTTCAATCGCCAATTTCAATGCGAACAAAACAGACCAAAAGAACCAACTGTAAAACAAGGGGCTCTCAACCAAGAACCATCAAACTCTTCCACTGTACAGGCTACAGCACCTGATCATCACACAACAAACTTCCCATAAATCAGAAGTTCCTCTCACCATTATGCATCCAATAATCACCATACTATCATCTCCATCTTTGTCACCGACTCGAGATCTTGCGCTCTTGTTTCTTGGAAAATGTCGAACAATGTTGGTAAAACTCCTCTGGAGGTGTCCTGCAGCTTGGCTTCCCTTGATCAGAGACTAGCCGTTGCCAAACGTTGCTCTCATGGTATACATTGTCAAAAGTTTGCAAATCGACGCCGGCATTGTGAAATCTGTCTATACACATGATCTTAACTATAGGACTTTGATGTCTTAAACTCTCTTTATTTTTATGCAAGTGATCCTTTTGATCGATTTTTATGCCTTAAACTCCGCGGCTCCCATCGCGGCGTTAAACCTTCAAGTTCTGATTGATTTCTTCCTGTTAAGACTATTAAAATGGTGGTCGAAGCGACTACTGAATTGTTATTGAAATCGATAAATCAAAATCAACCGAACCGATTATTAACTTTTAATGGATGCAGAGGGAGTTGTAGCTGGAGCTAAAGCTGCTGTTCTTGCCGGCATTGCAACTGCTGTCCCAACTGTAAGTCCACTAACTAATCATTATCGAAGTTAATTTTAATTCATCGCAGATGAAATGTCGACGATTTCAGTTCTATAAAGCGCAAGTCACCCATACATATATGATATCCTTGTGCTACCTATATATATATATTGAATTGCAGTTGGCAAGTGCAAGAGTGATCCCATGGGCAAGGGCAAATCTTAATCACACTGCTCAGGCTCTTATAGTTTCTACAGGTGAGAATGCATACTTGTAACGGAACTGCACTAATTATTTCGTCGGGTTTGTTACGGCTATTTGATTTCTATGTCAACTGCAGTTGCCGGAGCTGCGTTCTTCATAGTCGCTGACAAGACCGTCTTGGCCATGGCACGGAAGAACTCCTTCAATCAAGGACGATCATATAACTTTAGGCCATAAGTGCTTCATCAATGCTAACATGGACTGTAATATACTAGTATCTGGTTGAGTAATCTCCCATCAGCTGTATGTATAATGTATGAATCAAGATGGGGTTTCATCCTATGAAATGCCCGGTTCCTTATGTAATCGCAGCCCGGGTGCTCTATTATATATATATATATATATATGATAATGAGGAAAATCATGCTCAAAGAACTGGTCGTGTAACACCACCCTTTGTTTCGTGTCAAACTAAGTTAATCACTCATTTAGCATCAACGAATGCAAGTTCATGGTATCCTGATAGGTTCAACGATACAAAACTGTATCTCAAACTATGATCAATGCAAATTAGCTCATAACACCGAGATTCATTAGAGAAGCATCCAATTACATGCACATCTAACCTAACCCAATCAATGAGACCTCATCAATCACAACAATTGATAACCATGCTCTCTCTTTTAAAGTTCCATTAGTCACTCCTAATATGATTAAATTGATAAGCACTCAAAGGATTGGGCCTTTCAAAACCTCAATTGGGCCTCAACCAACGCAGCCCACTCGTCCCCCGCCTCCGCGGCTCCCATCGCGCGGCTGCGCCGATTCGATTTGTACCAAGTTGTGATTCATCTCTTCTTGTTGAGGACTATTAAAATGGAGGTCGAGCTCATTATCGATTTATTATCGAAATCGATAAATCAAAATTGATCGAATCGATTATTAAAAGATTCAATTTTGATGTACAAAATAAAATTGCGGTTTAAAACCAAACAGAACCTTAAAAACGATTATCGAAACGTTTATTATCAATTATCAAACCGTTTAAAATTAATTATTATAATTATTTTATATCAAATTATTAAATTTAAATATCAAATACATCACATGATTTTAAACCAAGATAACATAATATCCTTCGTATTGTGGATATTGTATTTATTTATTTATTTTGTTAGAAATGGAAATATAAGTGTTCAGTCATATTTTTTAATTTTTTGGTCAAATTTGGTTAATAAGAAAATGATTTGTTTATATATTTTTAGTATAATTTATATCCTTCTTTAACTCGATATATCTAATTTATTTTGCAAATATGTGTTGTAAAAATTTATGAAGTAATTTTAATGAAATATATATATAATGAGAATATCAAGTTATTTAAGACAAATCTATAAAAAAAAATCACTAAAAAACCATACAAACAAAACTATTTAAAAATTAAAAAAATCGAACCGATTTTTGGTTTTGTTTTTCAAATCGACTAATTTCGGTTAACACCCTTATTTCTTCTACTTCATTTGTCGTCAAACTAGAGTTTCTATGCTGAAAACGATGATGGAGATCATTTCGCTGAGATCGATCCTCGATCGTAGTTTACAATGGCGGTTTCGTCTCTCGCTATGTTGTTAAAGGTTGGTTTCGTTCTTCTCTAGAATGAGCTCGTAGCCTCGTATATTTTTTTTCTTCTGTTGTTTATAGTCTGCTACTCTGCTGTGATCGATCTCAAAACACTTTGGTGATGGTATTTGGTATGGTTGTTAAAGTGGTGAAAATCAATACAGTATTAGCGGAAGGGTTCTTCTTGGGTTTGAGTCTGGTAGACGAAGAAAATGTGAGCCGATAATCTTGACATTGGAGGAAAAGTAGATCATGCGAGGGAAAAAGAACTCCAAGAAAAAAGCACGTCCGCACTATTTACTTATTACGCTTGTCTGGACGCCTGCATTGTTGGAGTTCTACGCTTATTTGTTTTAATAGGCTGATCCATGCTTGTTCTCTGTATTTAAGTAGCACAAATCAGATTGTAGAATTGTAGCTTATAGCTCAGTATCTCATATCAATAAAACAAAAATAAAAAAATCAGGACATTTATCCCACCAAATATATGAGTCTCACCATGCACCACCAGCTCGATCCTAGGCAATATTTGGTATCATAGCCAGCGGTGGTGTGTGCAGAGCCGGTGAGAGGCAGTTGCCGAGGAGACTCGGCCGAGGAGAAATCTGCCGAGGTGGTAGCAGACGAGGAGATATCCTCCCGACGACAGGACTCGTGGCCCCAATCAACCACCACAGCCAACTGCTAAGCACCGAGTCGGCCAAAGCCCGACAGCGACCCGTACGGCTAGACCTTGGCCAAGAAAACCCAAACGATTCCCTACAACACCGCTTCAATTCCTATCGCCACCTCCACAAAGCCTTCGTCATCGTTGCGGACGTCTCCCGTCCCAGGCAAAGATCTCTCGGCCACTCCAGCCTTGAACCCAACTACAGCAACCTCTGACATAATCCTGATCGAGCCACCATAGATCTGATACATTTGCTTCGCCTCGTTTGAATCGGTGTTGAGGTCTGGAGGAAGAGGAGCAGAGGTTACAAGAAGAATAAGGAGAAAGAAAACACCAAGGATCTGGTGTACCAGATCGAGACTACGACGATGCCGTTTCACTCGAAGTACACTCATCTCCTCCGTCGAGTGGAGTCGTCCACGGAGCAACAGTTGTATTTGAGGAGGACTGATTCCTCCACCACTTGGCTCGGATACAGATCTCAACCCAAGGTGTGAAGCACTCCGCAACGGAATAGAGCCATCACCACTGTCGGCGGCGGAATCGGAGATCGATCTAGCGACTCTAGCCTCGACGAGCTCAGTTTGGGGCCAAGGAGGAGACGGTGTGTGAGAAGAGAAAAAGAGGAGTGAAGGCAGCAGCCAAGAGGAAGAATAAAGACTAGAGAAAGGTAAAGGGAAAAGGAGGAGTTTGCGCAGGGGACGTGTGAGTGTGTGTGGTTATTGTGTACGCGTGAAAAAAAGATAATTTAAAAGAAAAAAAAAACAGGCGTGAGTTTGTGGTACGGAGGAAGAAAATTTAAAACAAAAGAAAAGGAAAAAAAAGTTTTTTTTAAAAAAAATCCAAACAATGTCTATTGTTCCCTATCAAGCGCCAAAGGAGAGCGATGGAGTGTCGTTCCATTACCCGATGCTGAACTCTTCCGACTATATGGTATGGCCAATAGAAATGGAGGCAATCTTAGATGCCCAGAAAATTTGGGAGGCGGTGAAACCAACAGAGGGAGAGAGGAAGTTAATCCAAAAAAGGACAAGAAGGCACATGCTTACATCTTCCAATCTATCCCCAAAGATGTTCTTCATCAGATTGCGAAGAAGAAAACGGCAAAGGAAATTTGGGAGAGCCTGAAGACAAAGTACCTGGGTGCTGATCGTGTAAAGAAGACATGTTTGTAGACATTGAAGTGTGAATTTGATGTTATGTGGATAAAGATTGCGAAGAACAAGATGGCAAAGGAAATTTGGGAGAGCCTGAAGACAAAGTACCTGGGTATTGATCATGTAAAGAAGGCATGTTTACAGACATTGAAATATGAATTTGATGCTCTGCGGTTGAAGAAACACGAGTCAATTGATGAATTCGTCGAAAAACTCAGTGGCATGTCCAACAGATTTTCTAGACTTGGTGCAGATTTTGATGATATCGCACTTGTCAAGAAACTACTCGACTGTGTTCCTGATAGATACTTCCCAGTTGTTGTCGGGATAGAACAATTCTTTGACATTGAGACGATGCCGTTCGAGGAGGCCATAGAGAGATTGAAGGCGTACGAGAAGAGAGCTAGACTCCGCGAGAACACCGGCAATGATGACAGTCGACTCATGTTCACTCATACCGAGCGGCAGACACCCCAGAGGAACAAAAATTGGGAAACTTCGTCATCTGGACAGGAACGAGAATCTGGTACCTCAGACCGAGGCAAATGCCAGTGGTGTGGACGAGGTTACGGAAAGGGCGACCAAGACGGTAATTATGCCGCTCGCCAGGAAGATACTGCAGGCATCGGCGGCAGCAGCCGTGACAAGAGCCACACCAAGTGTTTCAATTGTGGAAAGATGGGACACTATGCTTCTAAGTGTTGTAGCAAGCGACGGAACAACGAGAAATAACACAAACGTGCTATCCCCGATGTGCCAGCATTGTTGTTTTTCGTGTTTCACGAGAAGACATAGCAAGATGCCAAGCAAACCAGAGAAGGAAGGATGTTGTAGATGTTTCACCATGGCGAAGAGAAGACAATAGATATGAATATCTGGTACTTAGAAAACGGTGTCAGCAATTATGTGACGGGCCAGCGGGAAATATTCTAGACGCTGGATGAGAGGATCACCGGGAAGGTGAGACTTGGCGAAGGCTCGGTCGTTCAGGTAATGGGAAAAGGGACGGTCGTGCTTTAGTGCAAGAATAGAGACCAATATACCCTCCATGAGGTATACTACATTCCGAAGTTATGCACGAACATCATAAGTCTTGGATAAATGACAGAGAATGGGATCAAGGTGAACATGGTGGGAGATGTCATGAAGGTATATGACAACGGCAAGTTGTTGATGTTCGAAAATAAACGAAAAGCGATACTATTGTAAAAATATAAGGATATACTGATATAAATATTTAATACCAAAAAGTTACTGGAAGTTGTGTTATATAATGTTTTGGGTTGTATTGTAAAAAAACTTTACAACTATTTTTCTAAAAATATAATGGTATTTATACGTAGTTCCTTTGAATTCTATACCTAAAACTCGATGGAGTTGTTTGGCCTTACTATGGATTGTATCTATAATGGCATAACGCCACGTGTCAGCTGAGCTGAAAGATGGGGCGTTACATCTCACCAATAGCACAATTATAAAGCTGAATATTGTCTGTCTTCATTTTGTTTTTGAAATGATAATTGTGAATGGCAGATTGACATAATATTTCAAGAGTGCTGGAACAAAGGACCCCAAGTGGCCATTTTCTTATTCTTTTCTTAATTTCTTCTATCGTGTAAACCCTGATAAGGGGGATAACACGTTATTGAGTTCATATGGCTCACGGTTACTATTTTATTATGTTTTTCTCTTCTTTGTTTTTTTAGGAGTTAGAGACGACGGGCAAGTGTGATACAAGTTATGATGCTAATATGCATCTAATATATTATTATTTATAAATAAAATATTTAATAAATGAAGAGATTTCGATGTATAAGATAACATTATTGGTTTGTGTCTAAGTCAATTTTATTTATTTTTCTACCTAAGTTGTTTTAAGTAATTTTTATCTATCTGAGACATTGTACTCAGCGACTATGATATCGTATGTATCATTAATAAGTAATGGATATTCGGGACATTACACTTGGTTTTTGAGGATATGGTTTCTTTCGCCTTGATTGTAGGCGATGTTGGTCGTAATAGTTACAGTGAAGCTATTGGTTCCATTGATCATGATAAATGGATGGTAGCTATGGCAGAGGAGATAGAGTCACTTAGGAAGAACAAGACTTGGGAGTTGGTGGAACTTTCAAAGGGGTCGTTTGGTGTTCAGAATTAAAGAAGGGCAGAAGTACAAGGCTTGTTTGGTGGTTAAAGAATACTCTCAGAAAAAGAGAGCAACGAGATTTTCTCTTTGGTGGTGAAGCACACGTCAATCACGTTACTTCTTGCATTGGTAACAACTTATGATATGAAGATAGAACAGCTTGATGTGAAAACTGTTTTTCTTAATGGGTATCTAAAGGAGACCATCTATATGCAATAGTCGGAAGGGTTCATGGAACCGGATAAGGAAAACTGGGTATGCAAGTTGACGAGATCGTTGTACGACTTGAAATAATCTCCTAGGCAATGGTATAAGTGATTCGATGATTTCATGATAATACATGGATATTTCCGTTGTGAGTATGATCCTTGTGTCCACTATTCATTTTGTGATGATGGTTCAATTATGCTGTTAAGTCTCTATGTGGATGACATATTGATAGCTACGAAGGAGAAAAGGCACATTGTTAGGTTGAAGAAGATGTTGAGCAAGGAGTTCGACATAAAGGATCTTTGTGCTGCCAAAAGGATCCTTGGGAATGAAATCCGAAGAGATAGGGAAACAAAGAAGTAGTGATTGACGCAGAAAGGGTATGTTGAGAAGGTCTTGGAGAGATTTAGCATGCGGAATGCTAAGTCAAACTCTACATCATTGGAACCTCGATTCAATTTGTCGTCACAGATGTGTCCCAAATCAGAAGAAGAGGTGGAGTACATGTCTCGAGTATTATATGCTAATACGGTTGGATGTCTCATGTATGCCATGGTATGCACTCGTCCTGACATCGCTCAAACTATTTGTGTAGTAAGTAGAAATATGACAAATTTGGATAAAGAGCATTAGAATTCTATGAAGTGGATACTACGGTATTTGGCCAGAACTATAAATTATGGCATCATTTTTTATAACAACAAGGCTGAGAGCAGAGTTGTTGGTTTAGTTGACTCAGATTATACAGGTGACTTGGATTCCAGAAGGTTTACGAGTGGATATGTGTTCATGTTCTGTGGTGGTCCGATCTATTGGAGATCTGTGTTACAACATGTTGTGACGTTGTCAACTACAGAGCCAGAATACATGGCATTAACGAAAGTTGGTAAGGAAAGGTTATGGTTCAAAGACATTGCTGAGCAATTTGGTTACAAGGAGGATGATATTCAGTTGTTGTGTGACAATCAGAGTGCAATGTATTTGGCAAAGAATCAAGCCTATCATGATTGGACGAAGATATTGATGTGAGGTATCAGAAGGTCGAGAATTGATTCTCGAGGCATAGACTTGGTGTAGGTTTATACTAAGAAAAATGCTGCAAATATGCTAACTAAGGTTGCTCCATTTGTCAAATTCATGCATTGCTGGGGCTTGATCAACGTTGCCTCTTGTTGAGTTCGTGGTGGAGCATCCCCTACCACGTGAAAGGGAATGCAAGGTCGTGCCCATGTTGGGGTATAAGGATACTCGATCAAATGCTTGTTGTGGTTCGAAGGCTCAAACCTATTTGCAGCTCTTACGTCAAGATGGAGATTGTTTAAATTGCTGTGAAGAGGGCAAAATCGTCGTGTTTTGTAATGGAGGACACAGATTAGAGACATGGCCGTGTAAGAGCAAACACGATCGTACATCATGTTGGAAGAAATTCTCGAAACACGGTTTGACTACAGGTCTTGCAAGGCAGCATGGTCTTGTGAGGATTTGTTGTGATCTCAAAACACGGCCTACCACGGGACGTGCGTCATTGGGCATGACCGCGTCGGGCCATGGCGATTTTTCTCTACGTATTTGAATTCTTGTTTTTGTTGAGGGCTATGTATATACACTTATGTAATTAGGGTTTTCAATGACAAGAGAGTAAGATCAAATCAAAGAGTTTCTTTTGGGGAGCGATACATAAGGTAGATCAAGTGGGTTGGGTAAAGACGAATCACTATAATCCGTTATTAATTAGTGATTCATTTTTCCGTGGGTTTTTTTTCCTTGAGGTTTTCCCACGTAAATTTCTTATGTCGTTTTTCATTTGTTCTGTTGATTCCTCTTCATATTATTGGTTCGTGATTGTGATCATATTCGAAAAGCCCATTACCTCTAACATTATCCAAATTGCGTCTTCCTCACAAAACACAACTTTTTTTCATTTTGGGTCATCTCTTTAAAAAAATAATGTAATGTTTTATTTTTCATTTGTAAATCTTTTCAAGCTAAGAATACCAAATGCCCTTCCGTTGTTACAATAACATTCATTCTGGTTCAGGTCAACAGTCCGCCACAAAGCTTTGTGACGGTGAGACGGAGGGAGTGTTATAAATATGACGATTATGACTAAAATAAGTAAAGGAATATAATGTAATCAAATGACGGTTTAGCTCAGCCAAGTGGGATTATGAAGTAGGTTTGTAATGTTGAGACGACATTGATATACTAAAATTTATGTTGAGAAGGTCAACTTGTCATAAAGCCATAACTCCACTTAGACTCAGTATCAAAGATTAATTTAACAATTCTGTTTAAGAAAACATTTCCCTTCATTTAGTAGGTACAATAATGCATAACAACGATGTGGTGACGTATTGAGAGCGTAACCACAACAATATGTTAAATGAACATAACCATATAAGGCGAATTACAAAAACCCCTAAATTTAGTCCAAAGGCATTGCTACCGGACATCTGATCTTTTTTTGAAGCCTTCTTTTGTTTAACCTACACCATTTCTAGTGTTGAGACTTACGCTTATAACAGTTTTATTTTTAATATTATTTAATATATATTTTAATAAATTTTATGTTTAGATTTAGCAATATTTCATCGTTCTGTCACATGAAATTTTATATCTTATATTACGACTAACGTTTCTTGATAAATTTTCATAAATCAATATTTGATCGGTTCACAACTAGGATCTAAATTTACTTCAACAAATACATATACTTAAATTGTTGGATTTTTTTATTAAGCGGAGAGCATTATATATCCAAAAAAAAATCATGATTTTCTTTCGATATTTAGGAACTTTTCTAATGTCTATTCCCGATGCACACAACATTAAATACACACAACCTTTAAAAAGCAACCGTATTGATTTCCACGATTCTGAAAATCAGCACTAACCTTAAATATAACATCGACCACAATCATTTCATTTCACCGTCTATAAATACCCAAAGCTCATTTCATTTTGTTGGCCGGCCCCTTCACACAACTCATTTCTGCCTCTTTTCTTTCCCAAACATCATCTCCGATCACCCAAATGGCCGCACCGATCACCGGACTCCGGCGATCTGAGATCTCCTTTCGACGACAGGGCTCATCGGGTCTCGTATGGAACGACAAGTTCTTAACCGAAGAATCGGAATCGGATGATCATGAGAAAATAAAGCCAAGAACAGAGGAAAGAGAACTGATCAAGGGTGGTGCTGGTGGGGAACTGAGGAGAAGCAAATCGGATAGCGGGCGACACGGGGCGTATAGGACGGTGAAGGTGGAGCCGGCGATGGAGGACCCGCCTTCGCCGAAGGTGGGTGGTTGCGGGTTCTGTGGGATGTTGGGGAAGAAGGATGAGGGTGAGGTGGGACGGCGACCGAGGAAGCATGGGAAGAGGAAGAAGTAATGATCGGAAGGACGAGAAATGATAGTGACGGTCATTTTTGTGTCCTCGTTGAGGAGGGATGTGTTATTTGATTTCATGTGATTGGACGATAGATATTCAAAGGGCTAGTTTTAGAAACAGTAGTTTTAGTATTTTGAAGATCGGTTAGTTTTAGCGTTCAAATTGTAAGATTAGATGCTGTTGGTTTTTTTTTTTTTTTTTTTTTGCCTTTAACTATAGAAAGAGCACCTACATATATTTTTGAAAAGCCAGATAGTACTCTGTTGAATGGTACTCTTGTAAGATAAATTGGGCATGGAGCAATGAATCCTTCCCATGATAGGTGTCTAGGATGTGGAATGATTGGTTTCCCATTAGTTAGCTTTAATTCTTATCGTGTGATTGTAATCGATAATCTTAACACTCGATTAACTTATGCTTTCGACAAAAACCTGAAAGACGACTCGTGCTGTTAATTCATGCCAAGCTTGTTCTTCTTACATGATGAATAGCAGCGACATAAGTGAGTTAGACGAAGTTTGATTTATCCAACTCTAGTATCTACGATTTTAGTGAACAACCTTGTAAGTAACGCAAAATTGGAATTGAAAGTTTGTTCATGCCCAAGTGGAGAAAGGAATGAAATTAAATCTTGCGTGCCACCGGCCATTATGAGTGTGAGCCTCCAAAGTTGACCACTGAGAAAATGGGGCTAACAAGTTGCTTGATTGCTTTCAAGATAAGGCTTTTGACATTCTCATCGTGGGATCAGATAATCATCATTTACGGCACACGTACTTACATAATTATTTTTATTATTTTATATTATAGATCTTAAAATTTTTCCAATATCATATTTAATTTTTTCTTATAAATATCAAAATAAATTATCATCTTCTACAATATATTTATTTCTTTTTTTCTTTTTTCTTCAAAACTTCACTTACATTTCATTATCATTAAAAAAATATTTTTTCTTTATCAAATCTCATAAAAATTCAATATATATATATATTCGTTATATTTGAAGTGAGATAATATTTAAAAAGCATTTTAGACCATAAGCATTGAAAATTATGAAAACACGGCATATATGACTTTAAAGACAAATCTTATAAGACGAGCATGAGCACGTTGTGACTTGGACCTACGTACTTGATCTACTCAACAAGCTATGGAGTCGGATAATGATTGTATCTGTTGTTGAACGTACATTACGATAGATTTTGATAATATTTCAAGAAATCAGTCATATTATAAATTCGAATTGATAAAAAAAGTTTTGTTCTGAATCTTGACAATTCACAAAGAAATGTTTAAATGGAGAAGGGACCAAGTCATTTCCTGTTTTAGAGATCTTGTAAGTCGCTTTATCACTAATGTCATTCGAACAACTATCATATAGTATGTTGCATGGACGCAACAAGAAGCTGTCTAGATGAGTGGATTTGCTCTAGATGAGTCCGAAGCGGATCCGGAAAAATCTGTTTTTATCCAGTTAATTCTATCCTGTCTACATTTCGTGAGAGAACGAATTAAAATTCTTCCATTCCGTTTTTATCCCGTTGGATTTCTATTCGGATCTACATCCGTCAATTATCCCATCAATCTGCTCCGTACTCTGTTACTCCACTTCATTACTCTGTCATTTTTAACACGGTTCCTTTATGTATAATTTTTTAATTGTTATATTTATACGTCTATTCAAGAATTATTTTGAGAACTTTGTCTTTTTTTTTTTAATGATATATGAAAATTACATTATTATCTTAAGATCGAAATACTTAACATAAATTATCATTATTATTTCACGATAATTTTGTGTAAAACGATGTTTGATCGTGCCGCGATCGATTCTTAATTTGAATAACTATATCGATAATATAAATAAATATTATATTTTTGATGGGACGAAGATAAGATAATATTAACTATGCGGGAAACAATGCATTCATCAAATATACATGACAAAAAAAAAAGAAGAGAATCATAGCAACTACATGCCAATAATATACAGTATTTATCGATGATCGACAATGATCTTCTAACAAGCGTGCTGAAGACATCAAACTATCAAATTGAATAACACTATGATTTCAAGGACTGTCGTCGAACATTAATCTCATGGTTTTTCCACCAGAACTAGTAACAAAATTTGAACTCTTACATATACAAGAACACAACATCAAATTCGAGGGAATCATCTCCACCTCACATGATAAACAAGTCAATCAACTCCTCAAAAAAAAGAGATCAAGACATCAAAACATATCGTAATAAATATGAGAAAGAGATAATATATCTAGAGTCGTGCTTATACATCGAAGTCATGTGTCCTTGACATACCCTAACCAACCAGACCGGCAATAGCCACAGAACTAAGCGCAGTCTAGCGACTTCCTCTCACCTGCGTTAGGGTCTCGCCACTTTAGAAGGACAGGTTACACCACCTTTGTTCGAAGCCTTGAAAGAAGTCTTGCTGACTCTACTGCTTGTAATGAAGTGAATATTCCGTGCTCGAAATAAATATCTAATTCGGATTTTTTCTGAATATTAGTTTCAACACCTTGAGCATACAAGTCAAAATTAGCAGGAGGATACTCATCAGGAGTATCATTCATAGGCACAAATGAGGATTGTGTACGAGTATCCCAACAAGATGATGTGCTGCCTCTCTCTTTATATTCATCCACAAAGATGAATATAAAGATGCGATGACAAATCTGCTTCATTCTTTCAACTTGAGCATCTGCAGTTGTCTTACTCCCACGTTTGGATTAATTTTTTTTATTCGATATAATAATTTATAAAAATATTAAATTTATATGATTTTATGTGATTTTTGATGAAAAATAAATAATTTTTTGATGATAATAAAATTTACTATAATAATTATAAAATCAAATAATTAATATATTATAATAGATAAATTAATTTGATATTTGGGCCGTCACTCTTCATACAGTAAACTCGCAGCAACGTGGTCTTATATCGAGGATCTAGCATTGTTGCAATACCCAGCATCCCATTAATTGTCTCCCAGCACTTGTTGAACTTCTCCAACATTGATCAAATTATATAACATATAAAATCACATATTTTGTGTTGATCAAATTTTATTTCACATCTCGTAGGTTTTCATCATATCATATCGTGTTGTTATTCTCTAGATTTTAGATCGTCGCGTTCTGTTTCATCCGTTATTTTCACAATTTTTTCATCAATCCGTATCACATCCGTTCAACACGAAAAATTGTCGCTCCGTATGGAACGGAACCGGACGTAACTGATTGAAATGCCCATCCCTAATTTATTTGCTCTAACCTGACAACCAACATCGAAGATGAGGTTGCTGACTTTGATCCAACTTATAACGATTATCATATGGAATAGTCTTTTCTTAGTTATCATCAAAGTTTGAGTTGGATATCCTGTCAGTCATTGTTATCATTCATGACATGAATATTTCATTTTGACCAAAGGGGAACGGATTTGATCCTTGCTTTTTAGATTTGATCTTTGTCCCTCAGCCCACATAAATGGTCGACGATTTTACTTCTGCCGAGATAAAGTTCTTTTTCTTTTGTTACAAATCGATCATTTTTCTTAAAGTAAATTTGTTGTATACTTACAATTCTAACGTTGATATTATCGATTAGTTCAGGTTCTTGACTAATTATTATGGTGAGTCAATACAAGGATGTCACTCATCTGTGATCATAACGTGATATCTAATACTCATTTTATCTCATATTAATTGTTATATTTTTTATTTGCATCATTTCAAAATAAATGTTAATTTTTTAGTGTATCTTTTAACATTAAAAAAATAAACAATCAATCTCATTTGTTATAATATATCCACTAACTTCTTTCTCAACTGTTACACTAAATTCCATTGTCATAAAAAAATACTTTTTTTTTCATTGAAATCCATAAAAAAATCAATACTTATATAAATTTTTATACCGAATCAACACGTAATAATTAATATGGGACAAAAAAATATGATATACACCCGTGATTATGTTATTATGTGAAGTAAAACGAAGTGAACGCTTAGCATCGACTGTACATACTAAGCAAGATCGTGCCTGATGATCTTTGATAAGTCCCTGGCCAAAGGAATGGAAGAAGCTGTACGCAAGGCACACGGCCGTGCTTCATGCACGACTTGAAGCAATGGACACGGCCCGGGCAGACCATGCGTCAGACACACTGGCCGTTCAAACACTGTAAACTTATGCCGTTCAAACAAAACACTCCTGTCAAACAAAAATCAAAAGTTGTGTTACAAAATATTGTGAGATAATCGGACTACTAACCAATGTTCTCGAGTACTCGTTGCCAATACGTAATAATTATATTATTAAACATATATTTTGTTATATTATTTTTTGATATTAAATGATATATTTTGAAAATTTTATTGGTTCAAGATAATAATATTTATGTTGAATTCTCTTTTATTTTTTATAATAAATTTGGGAAAAAAAAACATTATCTAATCTTGGCATGACCAATTTATAACTTAAATATTTTTTGATATACATAATCAAACGATAGGATTAATTTGAACCCAAGGTAGTTATTGGCTAAATATCTTGTTAAATGATGTAGCTATTATCGACTTCCGTACTCTTTTTATCGACAAAATGTTCTCTTCCTCCTCCTCACTCATCACCATCTCTCGTGTCCCTTTATTGGCTGTCATCGGCCTGCGACGGCGACATACCAAAACCCCTAAATAAACCCCAAACCATCATCTCCAAGCTTCAAGTTGGACAATCATCACCCCATCACCCGTCTCCGACACAGGCGCCGGTGAATATCCGACTCATTCCTAACGCCGGCGGCGCGACATATACTGAGAGTGTGCGAAAGAAATCTGATTTACGTCCCTTCACTATCTGCTTCGAAGAGGTATATTTTTGGGAGAATTAAAGTCATTGGGTGTCAGCGATTGCTTAGTGGCATTGAAATTGTGGGATGGGGCGCTGGAGGTTGGGTTTGATTGGGATTTTAGGGTTTTTTGATCGGAGTGTGGTGGGCTTTTGAGTAGTTCTATCGTTGATTCTCGGTGTTGAAGTGGATCGACTCTTGATTGGTGGAGTTGGTACTTATGGGTTAGCACGGGGTTTTTCTTGAATGATTATGTGAATATTATTGGCTAGGCATGGGGACTCGGATTTAAATTGGAATTCAGGTCCATTGAGGGATAAACTGATTCGGATCAAACGATTGCAGAACTGTCAGCTGAGACGGTTCAAGTCGGCTTATATCATTGCCTGTTGTGTTCGGATGATGTTCGGAAGATGATGTTCGAGTCAGTCTTAATAAGGGATTTTGCAGTTCGGAAGTTATGTAATACGGAAATTCAGGGTCATCTAGGTCAATGAACAATCTTTTTCATCTGACTACTAGGATAAGTTTGTGACAGTAAAAATCACTGACTTTTTAAGTTTGATAATGAATGTAATCAACATTGTCTGTTTGGTGCAGGTGAATCCATTCAATCTCGAAAACCGGATCAGGGTTGGGTTCAGAAGAGAGGCTGAGATGAAGCTCCAAATAGAGGATGTGACGGTTTATTTCCCGTATGATCACATTTACCCAGAGCAGTATGCTTATATTGTGGAGCTCAAGCGAGCCCTTGATGCGAAGGGTCATTGCCTTCTTGAGATGCCTACTGGAACTGGGAAAACTATTGCCCTCCTATCTCTTATAACGAGTTATGCTCTCTGCAAGCCCTCGAATCCTGTTAAACTGCTGTACTGTACCCGAACTGTACATGAGATGGAGAAAACCCTTGCTGAGTTGAAAGTCCTCCATGCCTACCAAGTTCGCAACTTGGGGCCCTCTGCTCGTATCCTTGCCATAGGTCTCTCGTCCCGAAAGAATCTTTGCATTAACCCGACCGTAGTATCTGCTGAATCCAGAGATTCTGTGGACGCTGCCTGTCGCAAGCTCACTGCCAGTTGGGTTCGCGCTCTTGCTATTGAAAATGCCAATATCCCTACTTGTCCATTCTATGAGAAGTATGAAAAGGCTGGATCAGAGGCAGTGTTGCCTCCAGGCGTTTATACCCTGCAGGATTTGAGGGCATATGGAAAGGAAAAGGGATGGTGCCCTTATTTCTTGGCTAGACATATGGTACAATTTGCAAACGTTGTGGTTTATAGCTACCAATATTTGCTTGATCCCAAAGTGGCGGCTATTATATCAAGAGAGATGCAGAGGGAATCTGTTGTTGTATTTGATGAGGCTCACAACATTGATAATGTGTGCATTGAGGCTCTCAGTGTCAGCGTCAGAACTCAAACTCTTGATGGTGCCGTACGTAATATCAGTAGGATGACTCAGGAGATAAATAGGTACTGTTTCTATATGGTGATACTTCCATTATTCTTGTAAATTCGAGATATCATTTGCTTTATGTGTGAATCCGTTTCCGTGTCCCCGCTTTGTGGATTTCTTACATTTTTTTTTTCAATGATATTGCTGTTTAAAATGTGGTACCTTGGGAAAGGCTCTAAAACGATGTTTTAAATGGCATTTAAATGTTTACCTTCTCAAACCGCCGGGTGTAGAAACCCGTGAGGTGTCTTCAATTCCCTTAAGTTTTCCATTTTAGACCTTTAAAACATAACAGGTATTAGGCCGTCAGCAGTTGCTCTATAGTTCTGTGCTAAATATATGTCTGCGTCAGCTGAATGCTGCTTAGCAGTTGCTTTGCTTTACAAGTGGATTTTTCAACTGTTCTCTCTAAGAGTGCCTTTCTAATACTTCATCTTTAATTAATTGAGAAATAATCAATGCAGTTTCTAAAACATTTGATATGATGGGAAGGTTCAAGGAAACTGATGCGAGCAGGCTGCGTGCTGAGTACAATCGGCTTGTTGATGGATTGGCATTGAGAGGAAATTTACCCAGTATGTGACCAAGTTTTTAAAATGTTTTACTTTACCTATTCATCTGGATTTTCCTTGGTTTGGTGAAAAATATGTTCAAGTATTTGTGTTATGTCAGTCACGGATGCCTGGCTCTCCAACCCTGCATTACCTGATGATATTCTGAAAGAAGCAGTTCCTGGGAACATACGACGTGCGGAGCACTTTTTGTCAGTTTTGCGCAGATTGGTGCAATATCTCAGAGGCCGTCTAGAGACTGAAAACGTTGAGAAGGAGTCTCCGGTTTCCTTTGTAGCATCTGTAAATTCTCAAGCGGGAATCGACCAGAAAATGTTAAGATTTTGCTATGAACGTCTGCACTCCCTCATGATGACACTCGAAATTACTGACACGGATGAATTCTTGCACATTCAAACAATCTGTGACTTTGCCACACTTTTGGGGACGTACACTAGAGGGTTTTCAATTATAATCGAACCATATGATGAGAGAATGCCTCATATTCCTGACCCTATATTGCAGGTTTGTTTTAGTTGATTTCTTTAGATTCTAGTTGAAATTTTTTCCGATTTAACAAACAAAATTTATTTTTTCTTTCATATTCCATCATCTAGTTCTACCAGTGGTAAGTCTGATGATTCCGTTCATTGTTTCTGCATATTGAATTTTGGAGTTTGTACAAGTCGTTCCTATCATGCTTTGTTAACGGTTCTAATCCAAATTATTCTAATACACTTCTTTTGCTTTTCAATGCATGGAACAGCTTAGTTGTCATGACGCATCCCTGGCTATCAAGCCTGTATTTGAACGATTCCAGACGGTTGTAATCACCTCCGGAACTCTGAGCCCAATTGATCTTTACCCTCGTCTATTGAATTTCAATCCAGTTGTTACCCGAAGCTTTACAATGTCACTGACGAGGGATTGTATATGCCCCATGGTTCTGACTCGTGGAAGGTAAAAGTTCTGTTGATATTGGTTCTCTGTCTAACCTTATAGCTCTTCTTAGGCTTATTTTATCGTTGGGTCAAATACAATATTGCAATCATTATATTAGTTATTATAGCATTTCATATTCTTCCCTATCTATCCTATCCTGATCAGTGGTTGCTATTCTGTTGCAGTGATCAACTTCCTGTTAGTACAAAATATGATATGAGAAGTGACCCAGGTGTTGCGAGGAACTATGGAAAGTTGTTACTTGAAATGGTGTCTGTTGTTCCAGATGGAGTTGTCTGTTTCTTTGTCAGCTACTCGTATATGGATGCTATTGTCAATACATGGAATGAGATTGGAATTTTGAAGGTAGCTATCCCATCATAGTTCCTTTTTTAAGGAAAATTTTATACTTTGCTGTGAACAACTTTAATCTTTCATTTTTCAGGATATAATGCAGCATAAGCTTGTATTTATTGAAACGCAAGATGTGGTGGAAACCACCTTGGCTCTTGACAACTACCGCAAGGCATGTGATTGCGGAAGAGGTGCTGTCTTTTTTTCTGTAGCAAGGTATTATTTTCTGGTTTTTTCCCCTAGAGCAGTTCTTAACTTCTATTTCTATACATTGTGATTTGAGGTCTACTGGCTTAGTCTGATATCTTGATGGAAACCTACATGCCTTTCGGGAGCATTTATGACTTAATAAAAAAAACTCAAAGTTTGTACGGTTCTTGTTTCTTGCTTTAATATGTGAGGATAGCTATTAGTCACGAGCTTAGAATTTATTATCTCGTGTATTATCAACACCAGGTAAGAGAGAGACTCGTGCACGATCCATCTCCAACTCTATATGGCATTCATTGGACTGGCATATAGATATATGTTACGTTGGCCTATTATTGCAAGATTCGTGTTTCAGAAGAGCTTGTTCCTTGAAAATGCCGGTCCTGATTTTTTCTACAATTTTTTGCTACAATGGGTTTGTTGGCCTAAGGTTGTACATTTGCTGAAAAATTGTCTGAATTCTGAAATCCTTCACTTCTTGAAATTCTGGCAGGGGAAAAGTGGCCGAAGGAATAGACTTTGATCGACATTATGGGCGGCTCGTCATCATGTTTGGTGTGCCATTTCAGTACACTTTGAGCAAGTACGTTCCTTTCAACAATTTTATGTTCTATATTACTGCTGTATGTTCATTGAAATACATGTCTCTCTTCTGTACCGGGAAGATTAATCCTTGTCTTTGAATCTTAGAATCTTGCTTGCAAGAATGGAATACTTGCGAGATACTTTCCAGATAAAGGAAGGGGACTTTCTTACATTTGATGCACTGGTACTATTCAAACTAGTATTAATTTTTCCATTAAATAAAATGATTATCTTTAAAACTTACTGGAACATACTAATCCAGAGACAAGCTGCTCAGTGCGTTGGCCGAGTCATTCGTTCTAAGGCAGATTATGGAATGATGATCTTTGCCGACAAAAGGTTGGTCATCCTGGAGCAAAATGCTTTCTTCCTGGTGCTGGTGGTGAAACTCGTTCAAGTTTGGCCCTCGTTTAATGTAACATTGGGTGGTTCCTCTTTTAGGTATAGTAGACATGACAAGCGTTCGAAGCTACCCGGATGGATTCTCTCTCACCTCCGGGATGCACACCTGAACTTGAGCACAGACATGGCTGTGCATATTGCAAGAGAGGTCTGTCATTGTGTATAAAACACATTGCTTATATTTATTTGAGTTGCAGTGATGTATATTTTTCCTTGGTTGCTGCAGTTTCTCCGAAAAATGGCTCAGCCATATGATAAGACAGGGAGCAGCGGCAGGAAAACCCTATTATCTCAACAAGATATAGAGAAGATAAGCGATGACACTGCCACCGATATGCTCTTCTGAAACATTTGTTCTTAGGGTGAGTTGACATGTCATGATAACATTTTATGCTTGTACCATTATATGGTACGGATCATGACAGAGCGCTGGGTCGTTTTATGTATTTGCATTGTTGCTTTGTTTCTCAGTTAGGTGTTTCTCCAAGGTTCCAATTTTTGTAGTTTTGTTCTTAGCCTTGTGTTATTAGTCGAATGCAAAAAAAAAAAATGAATCGGGTTTTCTAGGGCTTCAATGTAATCTTATGGTGTTGTGGCAACGATGTCTATGACTTTGTTGTAACTTCTTTCATGGAGAAGGCGCCATAGAAAATAAAGCATGTGGTAACTCCAAACCTTCGCAGGAATATTTGTCTATGGTTTTTGTATAACATGATGGTTTTGTTCGAGTGTGTCACCTTTGAAAATAATCCAATGCATATATTAAGACATAAAGACACGAAAGGAGAAAAAAGAACGAAAGAACGGCTTCTGCACGAGCTTTAGATAAACTGATTGGCCTAGAATGGAATAGCCAATGAGACGGAAACTATGCTGATCAACACTCCAGCAGCTGCGGCAGGAGGAGCAGAGCTGGGTGAGGGGGAAGGAGCGGCTCTTCTGAAACATCTGCCCTTTGGATGATTTACCGACATGTCATGATGACCTTAAATCAATTTTATACCATAATATGGGACTGATTATGATAGAGCGATGGATAAAGGATGATTTGTCAAATGCGAAAAAATGTATTAAGTCTTCTAGGGATTCAATGCGAAAAAATGTATTTAAGTTTTCTAGGGATTCAATGTAATCCGATGGTGTTGTGGCAACGATGTCTATGACTTTGTAGTAACCTATTTCATGGAGAAGGCGCCATGTCAAATAAAGCATATGATGCCTTTCAAATCTTCGCAGGAACATTTATCTGTGGTATTTGTATAACATGATGGTTTTGTTCTGAGCATATCAAACCTTTGAAAATAATCCAATGCATATATTATGACAAAAAAGACGATGAAAGGAGAAAAAGAACGAAAGAATTGCTTCCGCACGAGATTTAGTTAAACTGAATGGCCTAGCACAGAATAGCCACTGCGACAGACACTAGGCTGATGATCATTCCAGCAGCTGCAGCAGGAGGAGCAGAGCTGGGTGAGGGGGAAGAAGCGGCTCCACCAGGCCCCTCTGCAGGAGCTGAAGATACAGTTGGTGGCGCAGAGGTGGATGCTGGGGTGCTGGATGGTGTTGGTGAAACAGCAGGGTTGCTCAATGGAGAAGCTGCTGGAGACTTCTTTGGTGACTTTGAGGCAATCCTAGGTGCTGGAGCAGCGGCCCGTGGGCTGGATGCTGGGGCCACGACTGGAGCAGGGGAAGATGCAGAGGCAGTGACGGTGAACTTTTGGCCTGCGTCGCAATGGCCAGGGTAAGTGCAGAGGAAGTACTGGGTGCCGGACTTGACCGTGATGCTAACGGGTCCGGTGGTGCTGAGGGCCAGTGGGCTGTTGGTATTGCAGTTGACGTAGGCCGACTTGGTCACAGTTGCCACTGAGTGGGATCCCGTCGTAAAGTTAAACTCTGCAGATTATCAAAAATAGAATTAGCATTAATGGTCTTGCTTGCTGCTTTCTAGCATAAAAGTTGCTGATACAGCTAAAGAGCGACTATGAAGTGATACCTAAAACATCACCGGCTCGGAAGGTTTGAGAGGCAGCCCAAGTGGAGTAGAAGGAGCTCGAAGACGGAAAGGTCCATCCGGTGCTACCACCGACTACATGTACAGTTTGAGCACTGCACAGCTGGACGACGGCCAAACAAACAAGAACAAAGATCCCATTGGCTCCGATCGTACTGCATTTTCCTGCCATTTTGGTAATGTGGCTGTGCTTGCTTGATAACTTCTTGGTCGCCCCTTTCTTGGATACTTTGCTTTGGTGATTTGTATGTTTGAGATTGTTGTAGTATTTATACATGAACAATATAGAGAGGCGGTGTAAGATGCAATGAAATTTCATGGTTATTTTGCATTTGAATATTGTTATAGTAGGAGCTTGTTCTGGTCTCATGCTTCACCAAGTCCAAGATGGACTTGGTGTTTGATGGTTGAATGCTCTTCTTCTCCATGCTCTTTTCACATTGTTTTTGTGCCTTTTTAAACGCGTACGAAGAATGGTTAGCAAGGACTCGATGCCCTGGAGATTCTTGTCCTGCACATATGGCGCGTCAAGTAGTCATTGCCTCATTGGAGCAGTGCATCCAATTAGTTGCTGCTGCAACAACATAGATGACTCGATCCCAAAGAAACGGTAACAATTTTGTTTTGAGATGTCAAAATAAAAAAATGAAACGTCATATTGATTTGAGAAAAAGAAAAGCATAAAATCCTCAGAATTATTCAATTGATCTCATATCTCTCTAATTTTTAAAAATATGAAGATCATCCTTTATAAACTGCTATGATGTTTTCAGCAAAAATAATTTGAACTTTTTTTAAATATACGAGAAAAATATACAATTTATCCTGTTGTAAATTTTTTCAAATATGATTTAATGTCAAAATATTAGGTTTTTTTAAACACGAATCTAATCTATTATATATATAAAAACACATAACTATTTCGTGAGATGTCAAGATATGAGACGTCATCCATGTTTTCAAATGACTTTGAATTTCAAATGTTAAATTATATATATATATGTATAAAGTTATATATATAAAAACTTTACCATCTTTATCAAAAAAACAATATAAGCAATTCTTCCTACAAATTCTTTACGAACAAATAACATTTTAATTGGCATAATCAAAATAAAGACATATAATTTAACTAGTGCCTATGCATATAAAAATGCTCATAAACAATGTTATTTAACGTATAAAAAAATAAAATGATCACTAAAATGCCCACGAAGCCCGTATTAATGTTTTCAAATGACTCTGAATGTTTTCAAATGCTAAATTTTATTTTTTAAAAAAACTTTACAACCTTTATAACAAAAAAAATATAATGAATCCTTACTATAAATTCCTTACGAAAAATAACATCTTAATTAACACAATTAAAATAAAAACATATAATTTAATTAACACATAGACATATAAAATGATCATAAACAATACTATTATTTAAAGAATAAAAATATAAAATCATCACAAAATGTTCGCGCAACGCCCATTAATCTTTTCAAATGTTAAATTTTATTATAAAAAAAATTCACAATCCTTATAACACAAAATATAAGGAGTCCTTGCTACAAATTCTCTACGAACAAATAACTTCTTAATCAACACAATCAAAATAAAAACATATAATTTGATTAACACATAGAAATAGAAAAATGATCATAAACAATATTATTATTTAAATATATAAAAATATAAAATGATCATAAAAAAACACGCGCAGTGCGCATGATAGTAGTATAGTATATATAAATACACAAAATCATTTTATGGGACGTCTCAATAAATGGAACGCCCTCAATATTTTCAAATCTATTATATAAATGTACACACACACATAAATATGGGACGTCGTAGTATATGGGATGCCATTAATTATTTTACATGTTAAATTTTTTATATTTTATTATTTTTAATATAAAAACCTAAAACAACATCTTCACAGACTTTACAATAAAAAACATTGTATATTAACACACAACAAATATAAACCATTTTGTGGGACTTCAAGATACATGGGATGCCAAGACATGGGACATCATTAAAATTTTATTTAAGAAAATTACAATCTTTATAACAAAAAAGATAATAAATCTTTGCTACAAAAATTATAAATAATCCTATTGTTATAAATGAGAACACAAAACCTTGTGATGGTATGCCATCAGTCCTTTCAAATCTACTATATATATTGTTTGTACCAAAAACAGTAACAAAATCATACGATTATGAATTGTACATCTAAATGATGACGGTATCATTTGTTGATGACTAATATCAAAAGAATAAAACGACAACCTTGTATTGAATATTGTGTATGTGTTTATCAAATAGGGGTCTATTTCCTGATTTTTTTCTATTTATAGGGTTTTTATATGATGAAAGTTAATCTTATCTTCTAGGGGGTTTTCCTTAGAAAGATATGTTGTTTTAATATTCTTCATAAAAGATATATAATTAAGATATTTATATCTTAATTCCTAAATTTTCCTATCCATTAATCATTTTGTATCTTCTGCATATACAACTAAAAGATATTAGTTTTGTGATCATTAGTTGTGCCTGAACTTTTTCGACCAAGTTGCTTCGAGTCGATCACGAAATTCGTGTTATTCTTAGTTGAAATCGTTCGATCGCTTTTTTCATGAAATCGGATTCGGGTTGGTTGTCCGAGTTTCCTTCGTATTCTTCGAAAGTTTTGTGTATGCTATTTTCAACTCTAACGACCTTTGGAGTCGGTTGCCCGATTCGGATCCACGGGTCTATATGTAAGAATCCTTCTTTGAATTTTAAACTTTCGAGAATCCCAACCGTTTTCCCTTTATTTTTTATTTTTCAAATTAGTGTGGTGCTTCATATTCTTCTTAGGAACATGCGGTTGTCAGCGTATTACTATGACGGTACACTTCCCTCATTGATCCCCTGAAAAGACTCTTACACTGCCCGAGATTGACACGTGGGTGGATTTTAATTATGACAATAGAGATATAAATTTGTTTGTCGAAATTATGACAAAAATATAATAATTATGGATAAATTAAACTCTATCATATAAATACGCGAGGGTTAATTTTTAAATCTCCACCATGTTTCTTTTACCTCCACTTAGCCTAATTCCTCCACTTCCTTCTTCTGCCTACTTCTTCCACCCCACTCTCTATTTCCCACTTTATCTTCAATCATCATCATTTTATTCATTCACCATATTCTCTGCATCATCCTTGCTTAACCGCTTAGAAGCATTGAAGCAACAAGGAGATCAAGGCATTCTCCATCACTTCTTGGAGTTAAGGAGACGTACAAGGCCATCAAGGCTCGACGATAACAACCAACACTTCACAAGGTTTCCGTCATTATTGTTAAGAGGAGGTGAGTTTCATGAAGATTAGAAATTTTGTGAAAAATTATAAATTGTGAGATAAATTTGGATTTTAATATGTGTTGAAGCCTCATATGTCTTGTGTCTGATGAAGTTGATAAATCATGATTTACAGTTTTGAATCTTAAGATATAAATCAAAATATACGGATATGTCAATCTATGAAAACTCATTATATAGTTGACTTTGTGCCTTGATTTGGAATTACATAGTATGAGTTAGAAAACGAGCCCTATATCGATGAAAAGGTCTTAAAGTGTAGTTTCTAGAATAGATTATAAAATCTTATTTGGAATTATATGTAAAAAGTTATGAGCTGATTATTGAAATAATGTCAAACTATATGATCTAACAAAAAATATAAAGTTAGATTAATTAACTGTTACTATTGGTAAAGTTTTATGATGAAAAATCTAACTCTATAAAAAGGATATGGAGTCTAATTTATGAAGAATTATACGATATAATTTTTGAAGGTGTATACGAGAAGTTATGGATTTAAACGTGTCGAAGTGTCAAGTTGAATAGAATCCTAGAATGATCCCTTATAAATTCGAAATAACTCCAAATGTTTACGAACAATTCTAATGATGATAAATACATAAAATCTCATGGATTATCCAAGTAAGTATCAAAGATTTTTCTCAAAACTTGACACCACCACATAATATTACTATGATGGTTTTTGAAGAAGTATGAAGAAATATGCTTAACTTCATAACGCGAACAATCATTCATAAGAATGTGTCTTAATACATATATCCTATTATGATATAGGAGAAAGGTCGAACGCATGTGTGTGCAAAACGATGTTAAGAAGGTAACGTTTAGACTTATTATGTGTGACGATACATATTATTATATCGTGAGTGTAACAATATGCACTGTAATCTTTGCCCATAATCACTGATTGTGTCTGACTTAAAATGGTGATTGTAACACTTAGAACTGTGATTTATGATTACGCATGCTATTATACCTATAAGTATATAGTTATGTGATGGTTTCTGAGAAATTGATATAACATGTGTCCGACGTATCTTATTGTCTATCACTTGTTGTCGTGATGAGATGATGTATGGTGTGTGTTATGCCTTATCTCCTCATATAATAAAGATGAATGTATGAAAGGAGTATAAACCAATAATTTTGATATAACTCCGTGGAATAAAATACAAAGAGCGTTGTGTTTGTCATTTGTGTTATACAGTGACTTGATGGTGGCATTATTTCATCGATCCTGTAAGATCATTTTGGTATAAGAGTATCTCACTGTAGGAGATCATTAGTTCTGGTTTGCCTTATCCTCTTTTACGGATATCCCTTTTGCTAAAGGTCAAGAGAGCTTATTTATAAAATTGAATAAGTCTCGTCAAAGACACATTTATAACATTGAGGATATTTATTATATATCTTCTCTGTATGATTGATATGATGGTAAATATAACAAGTCTTGAGTTAATCGCTGAGTGCAGCAGTGCATAAGACTTAAACTATGGACCTATGTGTCACAGTGTCATTGTCTAAGTTTGTTTGATATGGAGATCTTGACTATCAAATCATAAAGGGTGTGACGGTAGGAAATGACGTTGATAATGTCTGAAGTGTCGATTGAAGTATGATTTCGAGCGTTGTTACGTAGTGTTAAATATGCTTATATGACTAGGGTGAATCACTGGTATACTTGAGATGATAATTGTGAATACGAGATTGGCATGATAGTTCTAGAATATTGGAACAAAGGATCCAAGTGGTCATTTTCTTTTTCTTTTCTTACCTTCTTCTCTTATGTAATGCTTGGGAAGGGGCCGATACGTTATTGAGTTCCTATAGCTCATGACAATAATTTTTCTGTGTTTTTTCTCTTCTCTTGTTACAGTAGCAAGATTTAAAAAAGAAGTGCGATCTAAGTTTTGATGATAGATATAACTTATGTGAGAAGATATTCTGATCCTAGAAAGAGATGTAAATTCTGCAGCGTATGTTATATTTTCAGTTATGATTCAATGCATCAAAAGTTTCTAAACTAATGATGTAGAAGTAAACTTAGCTTAATTCTTATTACTTAATCAGGATGTATATTTTTTACCTAGTTGAGGCATTGGACCAAGCAACAGTGACAACATATGTATCTTTAATAAGTAATGGATTTTCGGGATATTATAATTTTTCTCCCTATGGACCACCTCAATAATCTGCAAATAATATCGATGTATTAAAATTCATTATTCCGCTGTATTACGCTGATAAATTTTAAAATAACTTGTTCATCCCTCCCCTAGGTTGTACCTGTGGACCTTACAATCATATATTTTGGGAATTTGAGAGGTATTACATGCTTAGTTAATCTTTGTCCGAGACTTGCTCTACTTTATTTATGGATGCCTTTTTTTCGACTTCTACTTTCAACAATATTATCAGACTTTGATTATTAAACCTCTTTCTTTCCACCCACTCATGGATGGCAAACTTCATTATCATCTCCAAGGTTAGAGATCTTGTTCCGACCAAAATCACTTAAGTATCCTTTGTCCTCAGCTCAATCAACTTACGGATGGCGGACTTAAGTATCATCTCTAGGTCAGAGATCTTGTTTCGACCTAGATCAATTAAGTCTTCTTGTGTCTTCAACTCCACCCACTTATGGATGGCGGACATAAGTATCATCTCTAGGTCAGAGATCTTATTCCGACCTAGATCACTTAAGTTTCCTTTTGTCTTCAACTCCGTCCGAATAATGCAATAGTATATCTCAAAACTGACATCTACAAGATAGTGCATCCGAGCAGTATACTCATTCATCATCTCTGTCTCCCATTCATCTTCGAAGCTAGTGACTTGAGAATTCGACATACTGTTAGACGCACTGTCACCATCTTCTGCCCTATCTCCAAATTCGTACTGGTCTCACTCCTTTTCATCACTCTCTATCATCCCACTCGTCGAAGAAGAGTGCACCCTTTTCACACAAAACACAAATATAAATAAGTTATTATAAATTAATCAAATCAACCCTAATTAATTTAACAACAATCATCCAAAAAAACTTCAATACCAATCAAACTATCCCAAGTTCGACTACCTTCCCTTCGTTATAGGAGACTTATCCAGGTGCAGTTTCGAGCTAAACAAATTCTGATGGTGAGATAGATATAAAGACCTTCGCGATTTCTCTTGAGCTTCAATGATGGATCAAGAGAGCTACTTAGGAAGGAAGTAGAGTGGTTGATGAAGAACGAGGAGGAGAAAAGGGAGGGACGTGTCAAGGGCATAGTGTACGATCATTTTATGTATTGTGCACACGATGTTGGAAGGAATTAGAATTATAAGATTAATTAGGATTGATTTATTTAAAAAGAATCAAATCAAATCTTTAGAGGTGATTAAAAAGGATTGGTTTGATTCTTGGAAAGGAACAAATGTGATAGTTTGTGATTTTAAAAAGAAAAAAAAATAACAAATGATAATTAATAAGTTACTACTGACTTTTTGATAAATAAGTTTTAAAAATCTATTGATAATTTGCATTTTTATAAAAAATTAAAGGACAATTGAGTAATTTATGTTTAATTAAATCAAGCAAATTTTTATCCAATCAATTTATTATTCTTTGATTACGAGTTGAACTTTTGAGATTAAATCTTAAAATATTAATTTATATTTATTCGATGATAAAAAAATTAATTAACTCCTAAAAATGTAAAAATATTTTATGAAACAATAAGCTAAAATTATTTTTTTACAATAATTTTATTTGACGAAAAGAATAAATGATTATATGTAATATATTCATTAAATCATATAACCACAGTGAATTTTATTTTATTTTATAAACTTGTGTTTATAACATATTTAAATGATGAAATAGATACAATTATAATTAAGATAATATGTATATTAATTTAATTTTTGTTATTATTATTATTATCTTCTGCACATCATGGATTAGTACCTTAATTGTTTAAAAATCACAATTATTGGGCCTCAACACAGTAATCATGACTGAGCCCATCTAAAAGGCCCATTTTCACTCCCCTCGTCCTCACTCAACGAAACCCTAGTTTTCTGTGTCGTCGCTCATTTCACAGTATACTCAAGGAAGGAGAAGGAGACGACGTCGTATCAGTTGAGGTAGATCGATCGAGAAATGGCGGAGAAGGCAGTTACGATCCGTACAAGGAAGTTCATGACCAACCGTCTCCTCTCCAGGAAACAGTTCGTGAGTTTTCGATGTCTGTTTATGATTTTGTTTGATTTTGATTTAATTTGATTTGATTTTGATTTGATTTTGTAGGTGATTGATGTTCTTCATCCTGGTCGTCCCAATGTCTCCAAGGTCTGCAGCTAGCCTTTCTATCTCTTTCGATGAAGCTGATATGATCTGGTTTCTGTGTATTTGAGTAATCAACTTCTTAGATATATATATATATATATATATATGGTAATGCTTTTGTGCTGCAAAAGGTTGTTAAGGAGCAGCTTCAAATCATCAAAACATCATTTTGAGTTGTGCTTTTTGTCATTTTTGTTTTCTTTTCCCTTTATAATTCTTCACCAAATAAGATGGTTAAGAAAAAAATGTTAAAAGAGATGAAAATTATCACATTTGTTACAACTCATGTCACAAAGACCAATTTTTTGTCAAATAAATAGAAACCCATGTAATCCCTTATGATTCGAAATTTTTTAAAGTGTGGAGAATGCACCTATTCGGCACATACCAAATGACTGGAAATATTGCATAGCAAGTAATAATAATCATATGAGGGGTTTAGAAGCAAGGACAATACCGCCGATTCATCATGAATCAAATTCCAATTAAACATTGCACGCCAAACATCAAATGTATGGGGTTATGGAATTCAATTTGTGATCTAGTTTCACATTTGTTTTGATATCATGTCTAGAACCTAACTGTACCTCATGCTCTGGTTGATGGTGGAATGGTGGAAGACCCACAATAATGTTATATCTTAAGGTTGCTTCGGGTTAGATTAGATGGTTTCTAGGAGTTTGGTTGTGTTTAAGGATTAGGGATTTTGAGTACTTTGTTTGCTCAAGTTTGGAAAATGATAGCAGTTGTTTCTATTGTGAATGGATTTCATGCTGGCTATAATTTATAAAGGGGAGCTGTTTCGCATCCTGTGTAATTATGGCAAAGTCTGCCGTAAATGATGGGCGTTGAACCATTTTTTTTAATGAGAAGAGGTGTTTGAACTTTGAAGATATATGCTTTATTAAGTTGACAAATTCACTTGGTGGAATGACTTTATGTCAGTTTTAAAGAGTTGCTGTTTCTTCTTCTTGGCATGAGACACCCTGAAAAGAGTTGCCCGTAAAACCTCTAGTGTAAATGTTTGGACTTTAGAGTGCTATCTGATTTGTTAAATTGAGTTAAGCTCAAGGTGGCTATACTGTTTGTTGAAGTTCATTTCAGGCGTTGAGTTGATGTCATACATGTTTTGTTCAACGCTGGGAGATTCTTTTTGAGATTATGTTTGTTCCTGACTTAAATTTTATTCAAGTTTATGTAGCCCATCAGTGTGCTAGGAATTGATTCCAAATCCTAAGCATTGTAGAACTTTGAAGTTCTTTCCAGTGGACTAATGTCAAATCCAGATTAGCTTTCGTGTTGTCTAATGGATGTTATAGGAGTTAATAAATCCCTTGATGTCTGGTTGGAAGAAGATGTTGTATCTCATAAAACATTGCATTGACACATTCGTTGTGTATGCAGGCAGACCTGAAGGAGAAATTAGCTAGGATGTATGATGTAAAGGATGCCAGCTCCATCTTTGTGTTCCATTTCCGCACTCATTTCGGAGGTGGAAAATCCACTGGGTTTGGCCTGATTTATGACTCTGTAGATAGTGCAAAGAAGTATGAGCCGAAGTACAGGCTTATCAGGGTAATTTCTTTTTCAGCATCCACTTCTATCCTATTGGTTGGTTAAGTTTTATTGAATCGACTTGTTGATTTTTTGTCTCTTATGCATTGTGCCATGTGTGCAGAATGGACTAGATACCAAGGTTGAGAAGTCCAGGAAGCAGTTGAAGGAGAGGAAGAACAGGGCCAAGAAGATCCGTGGTGTGAAGAAGGTAATAGTAGTCATTATAGTGCACTTTGGAACAATATTTTTCGTTAATATCTAGATATCTGTTCTCAATTTTCTCCACACTGGAGCGGAACTGATATCAGATAGGCCTTGATCTATGCAAATTGGTTTAATTGGCCTGTTTGATGGATTTGTTTTTCAACTTGGTGTTAAGAAATGTTAACCTGTACGATCAAATCATGGAGAAGTATGAAAAATCTAACAGATATTGGGAACAATATATTCTGATCATAGATGCAAAGAAATTTATGGATTCCTTATTTGAGTTCCCAATATGCAGATTATACCCTTTTCTATATCAATTTGACTCATCACGCCCTTCCTTAACATCAATTGATTGGCACTGTTACTTTCTAGTCTATTTAGTTGTTCTGACTTCATATATATCCTGCTTCTACAGACAAAGGCCAGTGAAGCTGCCAAGGGTGGGAAGAAGAAGTGAGCTGGTTTCTGCAATGCATCGACGAGAATCTGGAAGACTTCCCTTTTTCTTTCTCTTTGCCCCCTTTACTTGTTCTGTCTGCTTTGTTACTTTGTTACTCTGCTCCTGTACGTAAACATTGTTAGAAATATTTTTCTAATATGTAACTTCTGTTATGTTGGCCTAGACTTCTAGTACAGTTGAATTAGCAAATTTATTGCTGAAGTTATTTTTGCTAATGGCTGAACTTCTGTTATGGTGGATCTTATCCAGTGTACTTTACTTTGTCTTATCATGAGACAATTCTGATTTATGGCCGTTTCTGAGTGTTTGGCGAATCCTGTAAAAGATCGGAAGTTGCTCTTTACGCAACCTTCTGATCCATTGATGAAATATGGGATGTGCTTTGGTGCAACTCTCTCTGGCGTGTACTTTACATGGCATTTTCTACAGAATACGATCTGATAATTCATGACTGATAACCCATGATCCATATCGCTAGGATGTTGTTGCATAACTCCATGAATTTTCTTCTCGCAGATGTTCGAAATTTATGGATTGGTATAAAGTCTGTCATTTTTGCTTGAAGACGAGAATGGACAAGCTGTTTGTATTGGTTTGGAATATTCGTGGAACTTGGGCTATCGTCGTCGGGTACTCCTTCAAACCGACTCATTGGCTACTACACTTTATTGGGCCAACTTCTCTCGTCTTCGCATCCACAATACCAACTTATCTATCGGTGTCGTCAGTTACTAAGCAAAGAATGAGAAGTCCGTGATCAACACATATATAGAGAAGTACGCCTCCTGTTGGCATCCACTTTGTGATTTTTGCAGACTTATTGGATGTTTCATCACCTCGTCGTATTCATCAATAATATCATTTCGGGATCGGCCCCTATTTCGACCAAGAGAATGGACAAGCTGTTATAGTGTTACTGCTACAACTGGGTTAGATCAGTTTCTCTTGTTGCATAACTACATATTTTCTTGTAGTGCTCGTGTTGGATCGTCGAGCATGGGATGATGGGAGACGAACCTCCAGCGAGTTTGATTGCAGTAGCTCAATTTCTGTCGGTTGTCACCTTTCTATAAAGTTTATTTCTTTTAAACTAATGAAACCAGCACCGCGGTGGACGTGCCGGAGTGGTTATCGGGCATGACTAGAAATCATGTGGGCTCTGCCCGCGCAGGTTCGAATCCTGCCGTCCACGGTTTTTTTAACCTAATCAAAAAACAAATAGAATTCGCGTCAGGTAGGGGTCGAACCTACGACCTTCTGCTTAGGAAACAGACGCTCTATCCACTGAGCTACAGACGCTACTCATACTATCTTTTTGCACTTTAAATAACCACATGTACTCAAGATTTATCCTACATCAGATCACAACACAAATATTTCACACTTTCATTTTTTTTACAAATACTCTTATAAAAAAAATTGACAAATACTAACATAACAACAAAAAATCACACAGTATATATTAACCTTATAAAAAATTGAATGTAAATATAAATAAATAAATATAATATGTGACAAAAATAATGTAAATGAATGAAAGATATAAAATATTATTAATATAAAAATATAAATATTAAGATAGAGATTTTGATGCAGTAGATGATAAATAGAGATTTATAAAATGTGAAAAAGATAGGTTTTGATATGGCTCTAAGCAGGTTAATTAACAAGTGTGTTTCATTTTCTTTACTTTATTGTATAAATGGTTTACTCCTTTCATTCCAAACAAAAAAAAAAACAATTTTCTTAATTTAACCGTAAAAAAAACAAAACCTTAACATAAGTAACAAGTTTTTCCTTTAAAATTATTTTTATATTCATATTATTTATTTTATATCATATCATTCCATTTCACTATTATTATTATTTTTTCCTCCACTTATTTCAAAAGGCAAATTGATCTTTTACTACACAAATCTATCCTTTTACATTAATCTTTATGTCAAATTTTTATGTTTCGTTTTTTTTTTCTTTAACAAAGGAAGTGATATATAGTTTTGTACTACTATGTCGGTGGATATTCGGATAGTGTGTTATGATCCTTTTCTGACTGATCTTCTTGGACGAGTAATGCGGTTTAAATTGTTATGGCACTGTTATTCGTTTTCATCCTATGGGCTCCATACAGATTACTTTAAGACTTCAGAAAATGAGAGTTGGAGCAGTTCAAGAGTTGGTGTATTTTCGAAGGAAAAAAAAATAGTCGGTGTCACCTTTCTCTTGTTTTTTTTTGTTTTTTTGTTTTTTATAATAGGCATTTGGTCCCTTTCACATTTCCATGATAGGGAAATGATCAGCACCGATGCGGCATTGCGGCCACCGCTTGTCTTTGGATCACGGAAAAGAATTTTTAGAATTTTTAGCACAAGCACAAATCACGGGCGAGATCGATTATGCTCATGTATTATACAGAGGATACCGTGCGTTACACCGAGATGATTGTTAATTATTATAATCACAAAACATCAATCAAAATTAACTTCACATAATTTATTTAGCCGGATAAAAAAAATGAACATATTTTTATATTATTCAACAAAAAAAATAATAAAACACATAACCAAAAATCAATTAAAATTAACTTCATAAAGGAAATGGACATATATTTACATTAATTAGCTTTATAAAAAAAATGAACATATATTTTACATTTTCATTACTTCACCTATTCATGGTTTATATTACAATCATATATCATTAATGTTAGTACTTTCTTCTCCGGACTCTACATCCTCTGAATCACCTCTAACCACGAGTTGTTCATGGTTTTTTTTCTATGATCCCATATTTTTATCGTCATTTGCTCAAAAGTTAAGATTCACTTTCCGTTAACCTAATATCTTGAATTGGGTTCTTCATTTATCAGAATATGTCTAAATCTTGTCTTTATATCATCCCAGAGTATTATATTGGACGGTGTTATCAAACAATCAATTTTATGTGGCTCTAAAAAGAATTCAGGATCTCCATTGATATTTGTGGTCATGTATACATTGACTAATCTAACGTATATAGGATTCAAGGTTTCCGTTAGGTTCCATGACAATAGTGTACGAGTTCTCCGAGACTCTTGATCTATTTGTGTTGTGTCGTCATATTGCCACGAAGAACCTCATGCTACATATAAATCCATGACCAAAAAATAGTTTTCAACATTATAAAATGTTATAATATAAGATGTCATTCTTACATCTACTATTTTCTTTGGTTTTTTATTTTGATCCTATTAAAAAATCAAACTTTATCTTTTATTCTTCTTTATTTTTTCTGTTTTTTGAATTACTTTTCAGTTTCTCTATTGTCATTACAAAAAATGCATAACAACATACATGCAATAAATGATTCTGTATTAGTTCTTTCATACAATATAATTACCACATTACATCAAAATTTTCAATAGAATGAATTAAATTTGTGTGTTGTGTAAAATTAAATTATTATGTAACTTATATTTATCACATTAATTTTGATAATTTAACTTAAAATGACTTCTAATGTATAATTCTATAATTAAAATTTTACTCGATAAAGGGAATTGAACAAATGACCCAAACATACAAAAAATTCAAAATTATTCAAAAAAACATACACACGAAAATAAAATTTCACACACATACTATTTCATCCACTTTTCCCTTTTCTCTCTCTTCCTCCTCCTCAATCCTCGCCTCCTCACCACCACTCTCATCATGTCATCGTCCTTCTCATTCTCATTCTCCAATTCGATCCTTCCCTCGTTTCCTCCGACCGTACACTGTCGTTGCTGCTCCCGCTCTATCGATCTCCTCGTCCAATGTCTATTGACGAAGCCGCTTCTCATGCCGTTGTCTTGAGGGATGGAATCAAGGTCGACGACTGAATGTATAAAACTCTACGATGATCTGCTATGAAATGGGTAAGGGATTGAGATTAGAATTGGTTTGTTTAGGTTTTGTATTGGATTGAGGATTTGAGTGATGGATCGTATTTTGATCTATGTTATGGTGTTATATATTACACGATGAGACTTTTGATCAGGATGCCGCCGCATACAGAGACTACTCATTCTAGGTTTTGACTAAAGTTGTGATCGATTGAATGATACGATTTCATTCTGTGACAATGTCTAGTGATATGCGTTGTTTGAGTTGATTGGTGAGTTAGGTTGAGGGGTTTCACGCAGATTCATGGTATAGTTTAGAAAAAACATCTGTCACATTGTTGGTTCGTAATCGATTATCATGGGTGCTAGATCATTTTGGTCCATGTAGTATTTTGCATTCCATGAAAGTTTAAAATACCCAACAACTTAACAGTCTCAAGTTTTGTTTCACTTTTTGTTCACGCGCTCTATTTCATTTGTTCATGTGCTCTGTTTCGAAATAGAGCTTCAAAATAACCATCTGTTTCATTTTTATGCTTACGCTCTATTTTATTTTAGTACTGACGTTCAGTTTCATTTTGAACTCGCGCTTTATTTTTATTTTTTTTATTAACGCTCTATTTCATTTTTGTACTGGCGTTCTGTTTCATTTTTGAACTAAGACTTTGTTTTATTTATGTACTGATACTCTGTTTCATTTTGTATTGTTTTGTTTTGATTTTATTCAGATGTTCTATTTCATATTTCAATGACGTGGTCACATTCCGACGGTGTTTCAGATTCCGACGGCAGTTGCCAAATTTCAATGGTGGAGGCCGAATTGGTAGGGGTTGAGGTGGAGATGAGAACAGAGTTAGGGATTTAAATGAGATGGATAAATTGTATATTTTTGGAATTTAGATTATTTGTGTATCTTTTTGTTATTTTTTCCAAGTTTTTGTATGTTTAGATAATTCACCCAAGAGAATTCACCTTTTCGAGATTGTAAAAAAAAAGTAGATTACGACAAGACAAAGATTGAAGGATTACGCGATTTGGTGTAAGGGATTTAGCGGAGATGTATGATGCCTTGATTTGTGTGAATTATTGAGTTGAGAATTGACAAGGACTGAATGAAATAAGGAATTCGATAAAAAAAGGGAGGGAGGATTAACATGCTTTGAAACCACGTGGTGAATGGATTAGTTAAAAGCAGGTGAAGTAGGAGACCAATTTCCTATTGTATTAATAAAAAAACATTATTCTAAAATAAATATACACAACATATGTAAATTTCTGCTTTGTCAAAAGTGTTTGTTACGTTATGAGATATAAAGTATATTTAAAAATTAGGAGGATGTGATAATGGAAAGTAAACAAATAATGTAATGTTAGGTTATACATTAAATTCCGTCCAAGGCTAAATACTGGCGAGAGACCGATAACGAACAAGTACCGAGATGAAAAGGACTTTGAAAAGAGAGTCAAAGAATGCTTGAAATTGCCGGAAGGGAAGCGGATGAGGCCGACGATGCGCCCCGGTTGTACGTGGAACTGCCACAAGCCGGTCCGCTGATCGGCTCGGGGCGTGGACCGATACGGATCGAGGGGGTGGCTGAATTATCCCATAATAAATGAAACACTTGGCTTTTTTTTGAAAAAATCGACTCGCATCATAGCAAGATTGAACATCATTTTTCAAAAAAATTATCGTTATACATTATTAATAGTTTACGTTATGTATTTCAACCCAAAGTTACGACGTTATTTATTTATATTATTATGTTGAAAAAAAATATTTTAAAAAGTACTTATTGAATAATAAAAAAACATAATCATAATTATTTTGGACGAAAGGTATAATTCACTATTACACCTCACATGAACTCACCAATTAGGTGGTAAGGTATAATCCACCAATTACACCTTATCAAAAACTTTAAAGATCTGAAAAATTCTGTAAAATTTAGTTTCACGATAATTAATTTGAATAGTAAATTATCATACGTTATAATTTATTTTGCGGGGTTATAAGGATTGTTTGACGATATAATAGGGAAAGAATGCAACATTTGGATCAATTGTAACTCTAATACGTAAATATAAAAAAATATGATCTTAATATGATAATATCATATTTATAAGAAAATGACATAAACCTAATTTTATCACTTATTTTTTCTTTATGTCATTTTCTTCACATAAATTAAATTAATTATCCACTTAAACTATTTCAATTTATTCAGTTTTCTATAAATACAAGCATTCTTTTCCTTGAAAATTTCTTAATAGCACAAAACAAAACACTTCTTACCATGCAAGATTAGAATTAAGTAAGAGAAGAGAAAAAACAGAAGTTTGAGAAGAAGTTAGGTGGTAAAGCGAGTACAAAGAGGATTTTTCACCGTTGTTAAGAGAAGATGATTATCTTGATTATAAATTTTATGGAAAATTATGCATTTTTTGATAAATTTCTATATTAATATATATTGAATTCTCACATGTTTAGTTTCTAACGAAGTTAATAAATCATGATTCATAGTTATCAATTTTGAGAAATCAAAACGTGCGGATGTATCAACATATAAAAACTTGTTACAGAAATGATTTTGTGGCTTGATATGGAATTATATAGTAGACTTTATAAGACAAATCTTATATCACTGAAATGGTATGAAAGTCTAGTTTCCAAAAAAGTTTATAAATAATTATTTGGAGTTTTATGTAGAAAGTTATGAGTTGATTAGTAAAGTACGGTGAAACTATCTGAACTAGTAGAAAATATAAAATTGAACTAATTAATGGGTATTATTCGTAAGGTTTTATGATGAAAATTTTAATTCATTGAAAATATTATCAAGTGTAATTTACATTAAATTTTACGAAATAATTTTTGAAGTTATACCAAAAAGTTATAGATTTAAATACGTGCAAAGATCATATTGGACAAATTTTGGACACCCGTTTTAGAGGTCAGAAAGCTCGTTCTAAGAGTCGGGATGCCCATTTCAGAGATTGAGACACCCGTCCTTGAGGTCGCGATGCCGTCTCAGAAACTTTTAGATCGAGAATGATCATTTTAATCACAAAACAACTTCAAATATTCATAAATACCTCTAGTGTTATTCCATGTATAAAATGATCATCATTGACAATCAAAATAAGTATTACATGCTTGTACAAAGCCAGCATCATCTCATAATATTAATATAACGATTTTTCACAAAATACGAACAAGTATGTTAACTCCGTAACGTGAACAAACATTCACAAGAAAATATATAAATATGTGAATCTTCATATATTATAGGAATTGGAGACGCTTTTTATTGACACATTAAAGAAAAATCGAGCGCATGTGTGTGAAAAATGGTGTAAGATGATAACATTTATATTTATTGTGTGTGACGATGCGTATAATTATACCCAACTGTATAATGTGGAGTGTAATAATAATGTGTGTGAAGTGTAATAATATTCATTGGAATCTTTGAACGTAGTCGGTAAATATGACTGACGTAAAATACTAACCCAACTGTTGTCTGCCATGACAAGATGATGTGTGTGTTTGTACTATGCCTTGATTCCTAATATATAAAGAGGATAAGTAAGTAAGAGTAGTGTAAATCCATAATCGATGAGATAACTCTTTGGTATAAAACATAAAAAGCGTTGTCTTTGTCGTTAGTGTTATACAGTAATTTAGTGATTATGTTTTTTCATCGACTTTATGAGGCCGTTTTGGTATGAGAAAAACTCATTGTAAAAAACCTTGGGCTCCGGTTTGGTTGATTTCCTTTCCTGGATATCCCTTTTGCTAAAACTAAATAAAGTTTGATAAATTGAAATTGAAGAAGTCTCGTCAAGGATACAATTATAACACTGAGGGTATCTATTGTTTATCTTCACTGTGTTTTTGATATTATAATTATGAATATTGGATTGACATGATAGTTTCATAATGCTGGAACAAAGGACCTAAGTGGTCATTCCTTTTTCTCTCGCGTAACCCATGTTACCGTTTTCTTTCAGTTTTCTCTCGTGTAACTCCCGACATATTATTGAGGTCATATACCTCATTGTTACTGTTTTTTTGTCTTTCTTTTTCTCTGTGTTTTCAGAAGTCAAAGACGACGGGTAGGTGTGATATACATTATGATGCTAATATAGATCTATTGTATTATAATTATGGATTAAGTAAAATATATAATAAATGAGGAGTTTTCGCTGTATAATATAACATTATTGATTTATGTCTAAGTAGATTTTATTGATTGATGTACCTAAATCGGTTAAGTAATTTTTGCCTAACTGGGGTTTTGGAACTCAACGATAGTGACATTATTTTTATTATTATATATTAACATGTTATGAAAAATCGAGGGGTTACAAAAAGATATTAACTCTCCATATTGTCCAAATTTTCAATTTCAATTATATCATTTGGATGCATGTTACTATTGTGTCATATGAAATGTCTTCTTTTTAAAAAAAAAAACATCATATCTCAAAAAGTTTATGATTTTTTTCTTCGAAAACTTCATCAAATAGTGAATTTAAAACCCATAATTTATCGGTCAGGATTCCAAAATTATTTTATGGATAACATAAAGAAATACGAGCTATGGATAAAATTGGATTTGAAATATGTTTTTTAAAAAATAATATGTTGCGTCAATTTGTAAACCTGAAATTTATTATTGTTGTCAACCTTATCAACTATCAATAGAAAAAAAGAAAAAAATATCACACTCGCACAACATTTAAATTTTTGAAGTGTGTGTTTCAAAAATAAGTGTGAAAGAAAAAATTAGAAACAAAAAATCGATGTGTCTCATGCATAAAGCTCCACGTAATGTAACAAAAAATCCTACTCATTTACCATTTATGTGGTTGGAGGTAAAAACCAAAATTAAAAAACAAGATGTGTTCTCTCCGCATTCTCTTACTTATCTATACAGGTCTCCTCTCTCTCCCTTATTTTCCAAAAAATGGAAATAAAAACAAAAAGAATGGTATTTGTTGTAAGAAAACTAACTATTCATTAGATTCTTCAATAGTATTATAAAATGAGTAATACAGACGCTTGTAATGTTTTTATATTAAACTTAGTGATGTTTTTACAATAAACGTAGGAAAGAAAATCATCTTTAACAAACTTGTACAAATAGATAATATAGAGAACAACATTACCCGTTCAACTTATTCATAAAATTTAACCCAAAATATGAATTTTCACCAAAACATTTAAATAATCTTTCATCTCATTGAGAAAATCACAAATTTTGGAGCAATTAATAGAATCAATTCTTAAATCTAAGTATAAGTATAAACACAAATTTTCAAGTTATACCACAAATATTTTTTAAAATTTGAGGATCTTGAAATATATTTAATTAAATATTAAATCAAATATTTTGTCGAGACGTGCGACTTATTTCAACATAGATATCATCTCCATAACATATTTTCTCTGTTTTCTAAAAAAAATTGAATTACTCTCACTGCTCTTACTATAATACGAGACGTGCGACTTATTTCAACATTGATATCATTTTCATAACATATTTTTTCTTTTTTCTAAAAAAATAATTGAATTACACTTGTTGCTCAATTCATCCAATCTCATAATTCCACTTGGCTTTTTCTTTCCTCATATCGTTTCACGCGTGAGAATATGAGAGAATTTTCGCAGCTCTATTTGTTTTGTTATACAGTGAATAGGACAAAAATATGGCAATGATGTAAATACATAGAAAAGAGTGACAAAAATTCCTATAACAGTAGAGATCAATGTGACTCCTTAGACGGTGGAGGTTTTTATTTTGAGAATTTTAGAGTGTCATGTCAGTATTATAAGAATTCTTTTTTCTAAGATCCTTTTTTTTCATTGGAAAGAATTTTCTGCACATGACACATCAGCATAGAACATCTTTTAAGAACCTCCTTACAACCTTTCTGAAAATACACAATTTATACTTATTGTTTAATAATCATTTTCATAATTAAATATATTTAGATATATTGTGAAAATAAAATAATTATACAATTATTAATTAAAAAATAAAAAATTTAAGATAAAATTTTAACAATGATAAACATTATAATAATTATAAGCAAATACATGAATTAACAATGAAGTTACGTTAGAATAATTAATAATAGCTGCTTCTCATCCATCTAAAGGGCATAGGTTCTAAGAACCCTCAAGGAGATGCTCTTAGTTTTCCAAAAGCTAGAAACCAACTTGTTCTCCTACCAAACATACCATTAATAGTATATACTTTCTTTGTTTCCTAACAGTTAGACAATCAATTGATGCGATATGAAGATATATATGCATGTTGAATTTTTATCAAATTTGATAAATGAAAAATATTTTTTTCAATGATGATGGATTTACTATAGCAGTTGTGAGAGGATATAATGTGTTTAGTAACAGATTATGATTGTTTTAATATTTTTTTATCCAAAAATATTATTAAATATGATATATTGTATAAATTATGGGACGATCCAAATAGACAATTGTTATTTATATTATGGAACACATGGAGTATCAAATACTTATTGAATGTAATTAACCATAAATGGATTTGAAAATCAATAATTAAGATTAAAGGTCATTTTTGTATAAATTGAATAATTTTTTTTGCATTTAATCATTATCATTGATGTTCAAATTTGACGTTCTAATATTAAAAAACATTTTTTTCCCATATCAATACTTCTCCATATCTCACCCATTATTAAATCAAATTCAACCATATATACGATGATATACTTATATTTTGACATAAAATTATAAAAATATGATTCAATTATGAGCTAAAATTAATGTCAAAATAGAGTTAAATTTAATTTGATTTCAAATTTGACATTAAATATAAGTATAATTATAGTTATCACATCAATATTTTATTTATTTTTCAATTATCTATGATTAAAGAGAAAATTACCTATTAGTCATCAAAATCTAAAAAATTTATCAATTGATCATACATTATTATCTTATATCTGATAGGGAAAGACAATAAATTATTTTTTAAATCAAATCAAATAGGACCAAATGATAATTAATAAGTTAAATGTGATGTTTTAGTAAGTAATTTTTAGAAATAAGACCTATTGATAATTTACATGAATTAATTCACCAATGAATACATAATTAAATTTAAATTGATCCTTTTTTAATTTAAAATACAACCAAATATTAATATAATAATTATATAATTGATATCAAAATTATTTTTAAATATCAAATTATAACAATAATTAGATTTATTTTAATTTTATGAATAACTTATCCTTGACGATCTCACCCCTCCCGATCCCCAAAATTATTCCTCTAATCCAAAGAATAAAATATCCTCTCTCCATGTCATGCTCACATCACAACAAATAATCGAACCAATCGAACCCAATTAGAAAACATGAAATGCTAATTTGAAAGTCTTTATATCGAATCCCGTAAGAGTGCTAAAGGAAATCCTACGCTAAAATCCCGTGAGTGTTGAACGTGTTGCCCCTTCAACGGTTCAAATTTATTTACCTTATCTTGCTCTCCGGTCGCTTGTTGCTTGCTGTCTAGTTTGCTGGCACATGATTTGATTAAAGTCACCACATAACCAACATCATTAACTTCTACTTTTTCTCCGCTTTTTCAATTGTACTAATCCTAATAGTGGATCTAACTTTCACAATAAATTTCTCTGCTCCTTATCCTCATCATTCATTTCTGGTTATCCCATTTCAAGAACCAAGATCATTGGTGAGTTGACTCGGAAACGAAACATCTATGATCTTGATGATTTGGCTTTGTGAGTATTGCTAAGTGTTCGAAATTTGTGACTTCGATCCAGTTTTGTCTAGTGATCGAAATCTGTTTTTTTTTCTAAGTGGGTTTTTATTGGTGATAGAAATCTTTGATTTTGATTTGTGGGTTTTGATCAGTGTTCAGCATATATGGTTTTGATCTGGGCTCAGTTCACATGATTTTGTTTTCAGCATCGTGAATTGTGATTTTGCTGTCTGCGTTTGTGAATTGTGATTTTGCTGTGTGGGTTCTGACTACTACTCGTCGTATGTTGTTTGGATGTGCGAATGTTGACTGCTATTAGTCATATGTGATTCTGCTGGATTTGGACTACTATTCTTCGTATTTGATTTTGCTTAGCGGGTTTGCTCAGTATTCAAGATCTGTGATTTTGCTCAGAGTTTTGATCAGTATTCAAATCTGTGATTTTTCTTAGTGGGCTTTGATCAGTATGTAAAATCTGTGATTTTGTTTAAAAGGGTTTTGATCAGTATTCAGCATCAGTGATTTGGTTTGGTGGGTTTTGATTAGTATTCAGCATCAGTGATTTTGCGTTGTGTTTTCCTATTTCTATTAGTGTTCAGCTCATGTGATTTTGCTTCGGGGGTTTTGAATAGTTCAAAGCATCATTGATCTATGTTGGCTCGTGTATGGTAGATTTGAGTTTGAGGGGAAGGGATAATGGCACAGATCCTGCTACATGGTACTCTCCATGTTACCATCTACGAGGTCAATCGCCTCTCCAAGGATGGCGTTAGCGGTTTCTTCCAAAAGGTAAACTATTTCGCGCCCTTATGCAGGCCTAGATCAACTAATTCTATGATCTAGCGTAGGTTCTGATCATATTGGATTAGATCTTGTGGTGTTGTGCTGGTTGTTGGGGATATTGGCAATGAGTGAACTACGTCAGAATCTTATATGTAATTGTCTTGATTTCTTACGTCCCGATTTGGGTTTTATATCTTCACAACTTGTGACCCAATTCATTCGTGTAGATGTCCATATTCTCTATTAGACTTTTGATGTTGGGACTTTGATCATTATTAACAAGGTTTGTATTTGGACAAGTCTTTCATGATTTTCTTTGAATCAAGAGTACATATGTAATACAAATGTTGCCTTGTTGCAGATTGAAGATGTTGTTGGAGGTGGAAAAGGCGACAGACTATACGCCACCATTGATCTAGAAAGAGCTAGAGTTGGCCGAACAAGGCTGCTGGACCATGACTCAAATCCCCGTTGGTATGAGTCATTCCACATCTACTGTGCCCACTTGGCTTCAAACGTTGTCTTCTCTGTGAAAGAAGATGATGCCATTGGGGCGCCGGTTCTTGGCAGAGCCTATCTGCCAGTTACAGAGCTCTTAGAAAACGAAGAAATCGACAGATGGCTCGAGCTCCTTGATAAGGAGCATGAACCGATCCATAAGAACTCCAAGATCCATGTCAAGGTCCAGTTTCTTGAGGTAACTCGCGAGATAAACTGGGACAGAGGTATTAAAACGCCCAAGTTCCCCGGCGTGCCATTCACATTCTTCACTCAGAGGAATGGCTGCAAGGTTACTCTTTACCAGGACTCTCACGTGCCCGATAACTTCGTTCCCAAGATTCCTCTATCAGGAGGGACCTTGTACGAACCCCACCGGGCTTGGGAGGATGTCTTTGATGCCATCAACAATGCCAAGCATCTGATCTACATAACTGGCTGGTCTGTCTACACGGAGATTACATTGATCAGGGACAACAGGAGACCTAAGCCCGGTGGAGACATCACCCTAGGCGAGCTGCTCAAGAAGAAGGCTAATGAAGGTGTCAGGGTGTTGATGCTTGTCTGGGACGATAGGACTTCGATTAAGTTCTTCAAGGAGGACGGTCTGATGCAAACCCACGACCAAGAGACCGAGAGCTATTTCCATGATACCGAGGTGCACTGTGTTTTGTGTCCTCGTAACCCAGATGGTGGGCGCAGCCTTGTCCAAAACTTGGAGATTTCAACCATGTTCACCCACCATCAGAAGATAGTTATCGCAGACAGTGCACTCCCTGATGGTAACGAAGACAAGAGGAGGATCGTGAGCTTCGTAGGAGGAATTGATCTTTGTGATGGACGCTACGACACTCAGTTCCATTCCTTGTTCCGGACTCTTGACACAGTTCACCATGATGACTTCCACCAGCCTAACTTTGCTGATTCCTCCATCAAGAAAGGCGGTCCTAGGGAGCCATGGCACGACATCCACTCTCGACTTGAAGGACCCATTGCTTGGGATGTCTTGTTCAATTTCGAGCAGAGGTGGAGGAAGCAGGGCGGAAAGGACTTGCTGCTGAATCTTGGAGAATTGGACAGTGTGATCATCCCTCCTTCGCCCGTCACTTACCCTGATGACCGGGAAACATGGAATGTGCAGTTGTTTAGGTCCATCGACGGTGGAGCAGCCTTTGGTTTCCCTGACTCACCAGAGGATGCAGCTCGGGCTGGTCTAGTTAGTGGAAAAGATAGTACTGTTGATCGCAGCATCCAGGATGCTTACATCAATGCCATTCGACGTGCCAGGAGGTTCATTTACATTGAGAACCAGTACTTCTTGGGAAGCTCATTCGCTTGGAAAGCGGGTGATGACATCAAGATTGAGGACGTCGGTTGCCTCCATCTTATCCCAAAAGAACTCTCCCTCAAGATCGTGAGCAAGATCGAGAAGGGGGAGGAGTTTAAGGTTTATATTGTCGTCCCTATGTGGCCAGAAGGCATACCGGAGAGTGGCTCAGTGCAAGCTATACTGGATTGGCAGAGGAGGACGCTTGAGATGATGTATACTGATGTAGCTCAAGCCCTTCATGCCAAGGGAATCGAAGCTAATCCGAGGGAGTACCTCAGCTTTTTCTGTCTAGCGAATCGCGAGGTGAAGAAGAGCGGGGAGTATGAGCCTTCGGAGAAACCGGAACCCGACGGTGATTATATCAGGGCTCAGGAATCAAGGAGGTTCATGATCTATGTTCATGCCAAAATGATGATAGGTAATATTTCATGACTATCGTCAATCTCTTTAACCATTATTGTCAAATCATTCACCTAGGCCTTACGCCTCACCCGGCAAAATCAGTCAACCAGCAAAAGCATCATTTTTCATGATCTATGAATCATTTTTCTTTTGTGAAGGGAGATATGCAAAGCATCTCTCCTACTTAGATGATGCAACATGTCCATCATCTCATTAGTTTCAGTCAACCAGCACTACAAGATTCTGATGTGGTATTTTTCTCTGGTATTAGTTGACGACGAGTACATCATAATCGGATCTGCCAACATAAACCAAAGGTCGATGGAAGGGTCGAGGGACTCGGAGATAGCCATGGGAGCATTCCAGCCATACCACCTCGGCCACCACCAGCCACCAAGAGGCCAAATCCATGGTTTCAGGATGTCGCTGTGGTACGAGCACCTTGGCTTGCTAGACAACACTTTCCTCAACCCCGAAGACCCGGAGTGTGTCAAGAAGGTGAATGAGATCGCACTCAAGTACTGGGACTTGTACTCGAGCGAGAGCCTCGAGCATGACCTTCCTGGCCATCTGTTGCACTATCCCATTGATGTTACTGCAGAAGGAGAAGTCGTCGAACTTCCTGGGTTCGAGAACTTCCCTGATACCAAGGCTAAGGTCCTCGGAACCAAATCCGATACACTTCCTCCTATTCTTACTACCTGATCTGAGACGAAGCGGCATTGTTTCAAATCGAGTCATTTTGAATCACTGAGGTGATTTGTTTCTGTTTGTATTGACCGTCTTCATATCTTCCGCTGTATTTGATGTAGCGGACCAGATGGGCATTGTGTTTAACTTATGATTTTCGATAATGTTGATGATTTGATTTTGTAAGATGACTGTGCCTCAATGTTTCTGGATTAGGATGGGGCTTTATTCAGCAATACATCTTGCTTCAGTCTAGTGCAGCTTTTTAACAGTTTTGCCCTCCGATGTCTCTCATTTGATTATACGATGAGCACCTGACAATGGATGCATGCCAGATGAGGATGTGTCTAGCACCATAGGTCGGAACTCCCGATAGAATTCGTTCCTCGAGAAACGTAAGATGCGAAATACATGCTTCGTGTATGAGGAATTGGAATCCATATCAGATTGCCGGGTAGGGTAACATTTGATGCATGATGAATTCAAAATGACAAAGGCTCATACCTATGATAGAGAAAAGGCTCAAACCTATAAGGTAGTGTAGTCCCCTAAAAGAATCAATGGAAGACTATAAACCCTATTCGTATAGAGATGTTTGTCTGGAGGGGATGTTTTGGCATTCTTCTTTGTCGGAGCTGGTTGTCGTTTGAAAACAAACCACAAAACCTTTTGAATCAATTTTTGTTGACCCTATCCCTGATCGAAGCTAGTTGTCATTAATCTAAACTAGAACAAAAAGAGTCTTTGTCGTACAGGGCACTTTCAGCCTTTTTTTTCTTACAGGCTCCTAAAGAGATTTCCATATCCTCTCCTCCGGTACTAACTCGATCATATCAATCCCATCCAAAATTCAAAAAGATAATTATAAAATCATTAATATATATTTTTTTTATTCTATAATTTTTACAACGTTGAAATATTTCGTTTTTAATCTTAATGATATCAGAAAAATCTTAAATTAACTCAAGATTAAATTTCATAACTTAATCTATCGTTAATGTTTCATAATATTTTTATAAATAATAATGTTTGATCGTATTAAATTTCTCATAAACCAACCGCATATGTGACAGAAAATATAAATCGAACTCGTGACGTCACCATCTGCTCTGCTATCATGTCAAGAAATCAATTTCGTCAAAAATCTAAATTAATTATACAAAACCTATTAATATATATCTAACAATATGTATGTAACGTTCTCTTCTAATACTAATGGAAAAACATTCATTTTTATACTGATAGTTGGTTTGAAACCGACTCCAACGGACCATCCATTTCGCCGGAGTTTAATCCTTAGAGCATCCACAACCGTTCAAGGCAAACAAACTCAAAAAATAAGATCAAAACACCATAATTAAAGAGCCTCAATTTTTTTGAGAGATAGATGTACACAATGGTTTTTTTTGTTTTTTTCCCCTGCCGAGCACCAAAATCTCATAGGTGATGCTGATGTGGAAAGACATGAGCAGACAGGGGAAGGAGTTGAGACGCTCAAACAAGAACTTGAGCAGGGGAGTTTGTAATTAAGATCTTTCAAATTTAGTGGATAAATTTATTCATCGTTGCACCCCACTTTTATCATTTGAACTCGAAATCAGGAGATTGCAGAAGAAAAAAAAAAGCTGAAAAATAGTGTCTTGTGGATGCTCTTAGAACATAAATTGTCAAAAAAGAATCTTATTTACTCCGAAAATGGGTATTTGGAATTTAATCTTGAGACTGTAGATGAACAATACAAAGCCACCGAAAATGTCAGTATGAAATTGGGAAAACAAGTTAGTGAAAAGAACCCAAGAGAACTGTCTGTCAACACTGTCTTGTCCTCCATATTTGCTAGTAAAATTTGGCAGCAGCAATTCATCAGAAAACTTGAAATTTATTTCTTGTAGCAGAAGCAGCAACCTGATCCATCCTCTGGGGCACTAAATATGATGCTGCCAAGCCCATAATCTCTCCATCTAATCCAAATAAACATGTAATCGATACGGATTTATCGAGATAAACTTAAATCTGTTACTTAAGGTTTTCTTGCACGTTTTCAAAGTCATTGCCTAAGTAATTGGGCTCTGATAACCAGATACTGTCTTTGCTTAGATTTAAATCATTGACTTATGTCCTTGATCTTGAGACAAAGGGAACCTTGAACTTAGAAATATATTGGAACTCACCGCCAAATTGGGACATTGAGTTTGTTGCACCATCCTCGGGAAAATGATAAGTACCGTATATAGCTAGGCTCAATGTGGAATCAAGCAATAGGCAAAATTCTTGAAAATGCGGATTTTAAGTTGATTATCCCAATAATCTATGATGTCGAGACAGGACGAAAGTACTCGTCAGCTTTCTTCAAAATGACTTCATATCCCGATTTCATTTCCAGTTTGTTGATACTGAGCCGGTTCATTTCCAGGAGCTTAAATTTCCTCAAGAGATATAAAATCTGTAGATTGAATGATTTCTTAACAAAACTTTCTGTGCACATCATTTAAGTTTGATGGCATCTAACATTCATAATGAATAAATACATGTATCATCATCTAACAACACATGATTGGAGACTAGAGTCTAGACGTTGATGTTTACAAGATCTGTATCCTATGACTCAAAACAGAATGCTTAGATCAATTTGACTATAAGCCGACTGATCATCATGATCCGTCATATATTGTGTGCAAGGTATTCACATCGAACTTATGGTTATGACACCCACATTAGCAAATTGCTAATGCCTCAGGTAAAAAACTATATGTGTACAGTATTAGATATACAACATATCTAAGAAAGGCAATGAAAAATAAAAAAATTCATTAGTCTTATTAGATCTATCATTCATGCACAAGTCTGAGCCCCCCATTCCATGGGCCAATTTGTCCTCTGTAGCTCCACCCTCACCACTTGGAGTGTACAGTATTTTTCCTTGCCCACATTTTGGGTCCCTCTTAACTTTGAACGCATTCATTTCTCTATACAGGGAAAAAAGAAGTTCCAAAATGTACACCACCAAGAAGGGGTCTTCTTATAACGAAAAATGTTCATAAGAGTTTTTTCATGTCATATGATGACACAAATTAATCATGGTTTACCTTCTTATTTTTCCAACCAATCATTTTTCACAGTCATATGATGATACAATCTAATAAATAATATTATCTTATATGATGAAAATATTTTATTATAAAATTAGTCTGTCCCTTGACTATCTAATAAGTAAGCCAAGGACCAAGTCTCTTCTCCCTCACCACTCTTTATTCCCTCTATACCCAAGTGCAGAGCCTCTCTCTATACCTCTTTACTCTTTCACAAGATCCAGATGTGCCTCTACCTCTCAATTAGAAACACCTATACTTCACCATAGGTGGATAATCCCTTTGCTTTGCTTAAAGCTGAGCTTAGCTTTTTCAGCTACACATATAACCCTCTTAAATTGAAAAAATTCTCTCATGTTTTGAATGGCTACACCAGGAGGAAGTTGCTGCAAATGTGGATTACAAGTTGCTCTTGTTCTGCTCTGCCTCTGCTCCCTCACTTTTCTCACATCCAATTCAGGTGAGTTTCAGAATCAACACGATGTTCATTTTTCCTTCTTCTCCTTTCTTCCATCGAGAAGCGATACAAGTCAGTGAGGAATCTGCCTGTTTCGCCCCTCCTGGGGTGATTAGAGGATTCATGAACTGTATTGTGTAGATCACCATGTTGTTTGCAATGCTTGCATCCCTGTGTTTGATCCTTTGATGTATGCTATAGCTGTTGAAAGTTTCCATTTGGTTTTTTGATGAGCGAGTTTGTAACCGCGTGAGTAACTTTAATTGGTTAGCATATCTAGAAAACGTTATTCAGACCATGTTGTGGACCGGAGCCGATAGAAAGCGGAACCGAACCGTTAAATGTTACTTCAATTTAGGTTCCGAAATCGAACGTCAGAGTATTTTCCCCTAATATCTTTATATTTTCTCTTAATATTTTAAAATATCTAATTTATATCTTATCATTCATTTTTTTCTTATGTCTATTTAGTCGAAATATCTTGTATTTTTATCCGTTTATTTTTCGTTCATATTGAGTCACATCTTAAAATGAATATTAAGCATAACTTTTTAATACGAATATATACTTTTTGTTATTTTCATCTTATATCATGTTTTAGTTATGTTTTTCTTTTAATAAGAAGTTATTTGGTTTGCACGAACAAAATTTATATTAAAACCTAAAGAAATCGTGACTAACTTAAACCAAAATCAAAACCTACATCAGAATCGGAGCTGTCGGTTTTAAAACCGGAATCAAAACTGATCTAAAAGGTTCTAATTTCGATTTATCCTTCTATTAAATCGAAACCAAAACCGAAACCGATGATTCGAAACCGCAATCAGGTTTAGTTATATCTTGTAATTGTTTCCCCTGTTTTGAGCTAACTGACCATATGAAAAGGGTAAATTTGGAAATACATTTGTTTCTCAGATTATAAGTAAAATTTTTCTGTTGATATAATTGAGCAATGCAAGGACTTGTAAGCAGAGAAGAGGATATATCAGGAACCTGGTGTTTGTTCATGTAGACAAACAATCCTTGTCAATTTCCCCTTTTAAGTTGTTTATTAATGCTCAAAAAAGGTGCCAAGCCCCAAAAGTGGAGTCTTAAGCTAAATCAGTTCACTAGCTTTTTCCATGTTTAGATGAATTAATTGCCAAAAGTTTCAACTTTTATTGTGGATTATTGATAGTTCGGTGCACAGTGAACCTTTTTGTTAGTCTATTTTGTACAAGCTCAGATTCCTTTTAGTTGGAACACATGAAGTGCAAAAAGATAGAATGGATTAGCATGAACATGAGACACATTATGACATCTCTATCCATATGATTCGCGCCACAAGACCTCTCAGATGGAACTTATTCAAACATTCTATAATATGATCAAAATTAATTAATATTAATTTTTTTATAATATAGATTTATCTAAGACATTTACTTTATGTATGTCGTTGTTTTTTTTTTACTGATATCCGACTCTGTTAGTGACAGCTAAACATGAGTGATTAATGCCACAAAGGCCAGCTTGAGAAGAGGACTGTCAGTTCTTTTTTAAAGTGTTAGTGTTATGTGTGCGTTTGTATGAGAGTGTCAGGGCTGCAAAATGGTCCACTCATCATCGTGACCTCTGCCAATTTAACTTCAGTCTTTCTTGACCCTTGAACACTGCTCTGTACGCTTTCAAAAAAATAACCATGTGGACAATAAGACCGTAGTATATTGGCACTGACTGCATATGTTCCGTCTCCACATAGAAATCTGCACTCGATATATAGGCTTGTTGATTTGTGCGTCACATTACCCTGAAATTTTATTTGGTTGCGTCTACAGTGTCACTGAAAGTTGATATTCAGAAGAATAGCTCAACCGGCATGAAGACGACGATCAACTCGAAACTAGTGTTGGGTTCGAGGCCTCCAAGGTGCATAAATAGATGCATGAATTGCAGGCCATGTATGGCGGTTCTTGTTATCCCGCCTCATAAGCCGAAACCTAATAGGGATCATCAAAGTTACGGTGAAGTTGTCAAGGGTACTACACCTCAGGATGATGAAGGCTACTATCTCCTCTCTTGGAAATGCAGATGTAAAAATAAGCTGTACCAACCCTGAGATACATAACATCAGATAATTGATTTGGTCGTATATGTAATTATTTTTTGTTCCACTTGTAATTTTGAACGAAACATGACAGTCTTGTATACTTTATAATACCATATTAGAAGTCATTTCATGTAATGTGCACGTAGCGGACAGTAGATTATCCAACTGTTCTTCGATATAGCTCTGTTTTCCATCAATGGTAGATGTAACCTAACAGATTCGAGCGGAAACTGAAGCAAGAAATTTGGCAAGCCAAATACAGAGCCTAAGACTTATAAATCGATAATGGTTTTTCAACTAGGATCTGCGCATATTAGCTGAGCTTCGCCCTCAAATCCCAGCCTGAAAGTTCTGATGCATGTGATCATGAAAGTGAAAACAGCGATAACATATCTGAAAATAATCAACAAAAACACAATGTGAGCTGAATATTGGAAAATCCAATACTAGTTCATAACAAATTAAGGACATAGCCAGAACCTTGACGTTGACCAACCGGATACAGATATATCCAAGAGGAAAACGAGTTGCTGCAAAAGGAATCTTGTTACGAACCCAGCCAGCTCAAGTTTTGTATTCCAGTCAATATCGTCGTGAGCTGGAGGTGGACAGTAACTATTGTTGTTTACTTGCTATGATGAAAGTGGTCACATTATGGACCCTTTGTAAGATTCTCCTCATTTTGTTCTTTGTAACCATAAAATGTCGTTTCGTTTTCGAGCCCTCTTCACTGTCCTCGACTGTCACTCTACTCTCGTTTTTTCTAGCTTGTGGAGTCAAGTTCGATCGAGAATGCCCGATCAGACATGAGGTTCTAATTCAGGAAAACGAATCCTGGATTCTTATTTACAAATCTATCATCTGAGTTTTCGAATACAGATTCGTGCACTGTATCATTGTAGATATGACCCATTGTCATCCTTCTTGCTTCAGCTATAAAAAACAATACGCGCGGTCGAAAACAGCATTTACCGGTTAAAGACTTAATCCGGATAGAACATGTCGTCGCTTAAGTGCATAAATACCAGCTCAAATGCAAGGTTTAATACACAGGACCATGAAAGCAAAGATTAGATATCGTTTCCAAACAGAACTATATGTCTAACCAACCTGGTGGTCCTTTTAACCTTGTGCGAATAGTATCGAACAAAACCAACTAAACCGAAGCCCCATATGTTTGTTTAACCACGAGATGCATCCCGATAGCGTGTTGATGCCCTAAACACTTCATTAAGATATGAAAAAGGGTGCATGGCAGATTCCATTGCTCGTATGATAAACCCGGGGCTTAGACAGGAATGCGTTGAGATTATCATCATGGGGAGAGAACAATGACTGTAATTAGTTCAAAGTAGTGTCGCTCAACCGTGATAAACCTACCATAATGCCTGGCCTCTGTTCAGTATCATTAGCTATATCTTTAAGTTATTCCATAGGTGATGTCAGTCACATGCATTATTTCCAGTAACCTCGAATAGACAATCTCTCGAACTCCTTCTTGCATACATTGCGATAATACGCAAACAAATCCCTAGAAAAGGGAACCGGACACCTGACAAACACAAGCGCACACCCTAGATCAACTTTAAACACAATGTCTCTAATCTCAACTTGGTCCCAAATCGTGTTCAATTGATCCAAACCAAGCAAAAACAAAATCCAACACACAGTAGGCTAGTCCCCCTACAATTTATAGTGGAAAACAGAGAGCAACACCCTACAACTAGTGGTGTCATGTAACGGCCCAGCCCCGCCGGGGCTATGGGCATGGCCGACCCAATTGATTTTGACCAGGTCAGGGCCGGCCCGGCCCTTGGGCTAGGGCTAAGGTTGGGCCTTGTTCCTAAAGGAAAAAATCCGACCTGACCCTATCAAAAATCAGAGCTACGCTTGGCCCTTGGACAGGGTGACCCGATCCTTTTGACCAGGCTTCGGACCCTTTTGACCTGGCTTTTTGATGCCCAAACGTATTTTTTATTATTCTCTACTGAGAAAATCGTGAACGGTTTTAGAAAAACCATCACCGATTTCTATCTACAGAAATCTGAAATATTTAGAATTCAAAATCTTGGTCAGTTAACAAAATTCATGGACTATTTCTGAAATTTATCTCAACGCTTCTATTTTTCAAATTGAGAAAGAACAAATAAGGATCGGCTCGACCTTCCCTTCGACCCTTTGGATAAGGATCAGGGCCAGGACCGGACCTTGATCTTTGTGAAAAAAAAAAAAAAAAAACCCTCTCAGACCCTGCCATCTACAGTGATGGGCCGTGAAGCCCAGGGTCGAGCGGGCCCAAGCCCTAATTTTTTACACCTCTACCCACAACAACAGCAACAGTGACAACACCTTCTGTCTCAAGCTCGTACAAGTACTCTTTTCAATTTCATAGAACACAATTCCAGCGACACAAGTATTAGTTGGTTGCTTTCTGCATTCATTGCTTTTATCAGCCTCTGTGTCTGTTTTTTGCTTGTTGCTCTTCACAAGCAAAGTAACAACAGTGAGATAGTGTTTCTCATCATGTTCGAAAGCTTCCGGCAGAAGGCTGAGTCGGAACCGGAATCCCCGATTCCGGAAGGCGGATTCGAGGTTTTGGATGAGTTGGTTCCTCGGACTGGTCTTGTTTGGCTATGAATTTGACACCGTCGTACCACTGTTTTGACACAATGTTTCATGATTCCGATGTGGTTTTTGGACCAATGTGATTCGAGAAACATCATAAATCCATACAGGAAAAAATAAGACATTAAAGGCTTAATCTTGAACTCTATTCTTATTTGAGTTCATTGACGTTGAGCCAGTCTATGCTCTGATACTACTGCACAACGTCACCATGGCATAAAGAAAGAGCAGCGTACCAACAGATAACAAACAGGAAATGATATTTTGAATTAAAAGGTGGAATGCAAGTGAAGGAGAAGATAGGAGAACAATACCATCATATGTAGCCGACTGACGAAGGCTTGGTTTTGTCATCGTTGTCATATGTATACACATCCAACCAGGGTATCGCGCATGATTTATTTCTTCTTACTGCTCAATCTCAAAAAGTTATACATAAGCTCAGTACGACCTGATACAAGCTGAAAGTGTAGACACTGAAAGGTAAGATACAGCGGCTATATGATGACCTATTTTCCTGTAATACGGAACTATTAACATGAAATTCTATACGTCACATAATGAAGATAACATTCTGCAAAAAACCATTGACATCCATTTCGGTCTTTGCACATCTTGTTTGGAGCATCGTAAGAGAGTTCAGACCGTCACCACTTTTACCAATCACTGACTTGTGTCACATCCAAAAGAAGCAGAATCAGCAAGTCTCATAAGACTAGAATGTGCAATCCTTTCCCTGGGTTTCCAGATTATGTGCTCCAGTTTTGCGACAAAGCTTTTATAGAACTGCGGCAAGAATTAGAAGTTAAAACATAAAACAGATTACCTATAACAAAGGCTCTACAAACTTGTCTTAGTCCTCGAATATCTACTGCAGATGTTTCTAAAGGTTAGCTGCAGCGTGTTGATTTCTGGTGTGCTCACAGAATATGAATTCAGCACTTGAGGGAAGGCCGGAATCATTTAGGTCAGCATAAGGCAGAGGTGATAGAAAACGTTGATCATTTTACGTCAATAAGCCTAACTTGTAGAGTTCAAAAATCTAAATCATTTTTGCATGTTTATCTGTGATGCTGGTCAAAATCCTGAAATGAAAAGCCTTGCCCAAACCAAGTCATCTCAGGATGGCCATCTACAGAACCCTAAAAAACATTTCATCTTCTGGCATTCTCGATAAAATAAAATGATAATCCATTCCACAGAAAAATACTCTTCAGCAGTTTTCGGGCATAATGAGAAAGTTTAAAAGAGTGAAGGTACCAAAAATCATACCTTGTGATATTCAAGAGTGCCCCCAGCTGCCTTCCTAGCATCAACCATGAAAAGCGATGGTGCAACTTCATAAACCTGAACAAAATCTTAGTAGTTTATATAACTATATGAAAAAAAGAAAAAGAAAAAAGCAGGTAATTACAGTCAGCACATAGAGAGATATATACCTCGAGAACCACAGCAAACTGACCAGTCATATTAGCTAATCCTTCAAGCCTTGTCTGCCAAAAATGATGCCATTAATTTAGTAAATCTTATAGCTAAGAATGATAAATCAAGCACAATAAGCAAATCGAAGCTCAGTCTTGCCAAATTTTCCTGTCTCAACGACCAAAAGAAAAGGAATGGTTATACACATAAGCCCGTTGCTTCTTTTATTTCTTCGCTTCCCTCCTTATACACTAACATGATACTTGTGATCCTAGGCAAACCTAGTTCCATAAGCCAAAAGACTGGGTAGTGGAATAAACCAACAAAGTAGATGAGTCAAGTTTAACAGAATAGCAAATTTGAAAGTATTACCTTGTAGGATCTCGTATGAACCTTAAACCCCATCGACTCTCCAACTGTTTCAATCGTGGAAATTATTACTTTTGCAGGCTGTCGAGAAACAAAACGAGTTTGGCTCTTCACATAATCCTGGGGTGTAAAATAGAAGACCTCATTGTTAAGTTTGATATTTGTAGGCAGCAGAAAGAAAGTTCAGCGGTTTAAAATACATCAGCATATCATTGGCTATGTGAAGTTCAGATTTCAATTTTGATATGAACTGGCATCATCTGCTAGAAGGAAAATCTAGATAAGCTGAGCCATGGGAAGCGATGAGAACACATAATACGTCTTCTCTTCTCCAGCATTTTATCAGAATGATAAGATTTCAACAAAGAAATATCACAATGGTGGATTTTCTGGCAGAGCATAGGAGATGTAGTACAGGAAAGAAAAAGTGCAGATGGAAAAGGAAAGCTTCTCTCAATATTCAAAATTTCTACTCTCCACAATTATATCTACAGAACATCAGAAAAAAAAAAAAATTAAACTATTACTGAGGCGAGTTCTGCAATAAACATCAACAGAAGAGTAGCATGTCTCATTTCCTTCATTTCCTGTCTCTCCCCTTCTCCACTCACTCGCTCACCAGCCAAAGCATTGGACTTTTCCCCCTTTAGAAGTGTTTTTGGCTAGAAGTAAGAATTAAGAATGTTTGGGGGGTTCGCTCCCACCCACTTGGTAAGTGGCCCAAGTGACAACGGCCAATGTGCCAGAAGTCACGGGATAGAATCCCATGGGCGCTCAGCTACTAAGTGCGGTCACTTAACTTTGAGGTATCTTTAGATACCTTTGAGAGAAAGAATTAAGAAGGTTTGGTTAGTTGTGATGATGAGAATAAACAAGCAGCCACAATTAATCAATATTGATCTCGCAACCTATGCTGCAAACAAGGCCATACCTGTCGCCTGTCAAATAAGGCTGATAAATTCAGTCCTTGAGATAAATTAATCATCTCAAAAGCATTCATAACTAAAGGGCCACTCTCTTCATTTCTTGAGTCGATTACATATTGGTCCTGTAGACAAAACGACCACCAGAACAACTTTAGAATGCAATATCAGATGGAAATGCATGTTGATAATACTTTCATGTGGGTTTCACCCCCTACAAATCCCCCAAAAGCAAATGTTGCTGGCGCAGCACCTGTATTTTTCCAATATCATAAATGCAGGTGTGTATCAAGGAGACACATACCTCAATGTCCTCGAACACTGCACGGACATCATCCAAGTTAACTTCTTCTTCCACTTCATGTCCAACTGGAACATAGTTCTCCACAAACCAGGGGTCACCTTTTATTTCCTCAATCGTGATACGCTGCAAAATTAAGAAGAGCATCAGAGACAGAATGTGGCCATAAAAAGAAAAGTATTCTATCCATTGTGCCTAAATGGCCAGGATAAGTAATAAAAAAATGCATACAGTTTTGGGATTGGGATCAAGTATTTTATCTATCAATGACTTTGCAGCCGGAGAAAACCAAAACGGACAGATGAACTCGGCGGCATTTATCTGCAAATTAGAAACTTCCCATCAACAGCAAATCAATCGAAATTATCGTCTCTAAGACTCCAACAAGTATAAACACTAGAAGCAGCAGTCTTTCCCAAACATCAGAAAAGTTTTCCCCTTCTAAAACCGCAGGCCAAAAAGTCTGATATAGAGATATGGGATAAACTCATGAACACATACCTCATAACCTTAAAATGACCCTAAACCTACCCTAAAGCAATTCTAAGGCTACTACGTGACTGTTATAAAATGGAGATGCCAACAGGTTTTCTACCTTTTGGTACAGAGTAGGCAGATCTAATTCCTCAAAAGGAAGATACCCAGCCATCAGGACAAAAAGGATGACTCCACATGACCAAATGTCTGCAGCTGCCCCATCATAGCCCTGGCTGCTCAAGACCTTAAAAATAATAGACAAAGCAGAAGGATTAGTGAAATCTAGAGGCAGATCGTGCATTACCTCATATATTACGCATATTGCAAAACACATTGCTGCTTTTGAAGTTTTAATAGGAACCATACCTCCGGAGCAACATAATTTGGAGTACCACATGTGGTATGAAGAAGATCAACCCCCTGGCAAACAGGATTCACAGATAAGCAGCTTAATGAGAAACCATTGGCGTATCATGATTAAATAGATACTACCCAGCTTACTTGTTTGGGTAGAGCACTGAGTCCAAAATCAGAAACCTTCAAGTTGCCTCGTGAATCAAGCAGTAGATTCTCTGGCTACACATGAAATAAAGATTTTCAGTATAGGGAGAAAAAAAAACCCTTACCTACACTAGCAATCGATGTATATTTCCTTGCCGCTTATGAGGACGTGGCATGGTTATAAATGAATACCTTCAAATCCCGGTGATAAACACCTTTGCTATGGCAATGAGACACTGCATCTATAAGCTGTTGAAAGTACCGCCTGGATTCTTTCTCAGATAGTCTCCCTTGATGAACCTGTTGATCACATGAACGGGCAAGGAATTCAACACAATGGAATCTGATGTTCGACAGCATCGACCAGTCATCTTGATGCGTGTCATTCTGCAACTCAAACCCTGGTTCTGCTCATGGGTTAGCCATCTTTAGTCCTTACTCGCACTACTAGTTATCGATATTGATCAACTAAATTATACTTGGTCAAAAGTAGTTCTAAGCATAAAGGTCAAGAAACTACAAATTAAAAGGCAAACAATGGCATACTTACAATTTCATCGAATAGTTCTCCACCAGTAACAAACTCCAGAATTATATATATCTTTGCCCGGCTAGATAAAACCTTACTCGTGCAGCAACATTCACAACGCATAACAAAGGTCAGTAAAGACTCAACAACTGCTACAATTGTACGGAAATTACAATCACGACATAACTCATTCCATTCCTACAAAATGTAATCTCACATACCTCATGTAATCTGACTATGTAAGGATGACGAACGATCTTCATTATAGATATTTCCCGTTTGATCTGATCAAGAAAGAAACTAAAGCATTCAAGATACATTTCAATCGAAGAAATAAGATCTCACTGACCGAAATGCTACCTGAAAATAATGACAATTAACTAAGCACCTCAATTTTCAATCAATCACACCATTCTATCCTTGGTTTCACTAAACCATAATTAGTAAAAAAGCAGCTTTCTCCCTTATATACCTCCATATTAGACACTTGTTGAATCTATCCACTTATAAGCCCATACTATTTCCGTTTAATCCATACATCCTGTCCCAATCTTTCATACTTCTCCGTACTCTTCCAACTATCCATCTAGGCAAAGTACCTGTATCATCTAAATTACATTCAACATTATAATTCATCAAATACAATTATTAAACCTGAAGAGTTCCAACTCACCACCAATTGAGAATGAGTGGAGTGGTCGGGATCAATATATACACTTGTAATATGTTTGCCATGGCCATTGTGGGCAAACTATTTCAACAACAATGGCTTCCAATCAAACACTGGCCCGTTTGGTATGGCTTCCGATTATATTTCACTCCACTTTATGTTTTAGACCTTCTTTTTTTCTTTTTCTTTTTTTCTAATAATCATTTTAATGAGGTAGTGATTTTGGTTTTGGATTATGGTTTTATGATTGTGTTAATGATTCTAGACAACATTAGTTTGATTAGCCATACCAAACAGCCCCGTCGTTAAAACCCCATCAAAATGCTCCACCGAATTCCAAGTTTCTCCGATCGAGAATCAAGAATGAAGAAAAACGACCTGATCGACCATCTTGTGTTTGAGCACGGCGCTCTTGGCCAAGATCTTCATCGCCACACTCTCCCCCGTCTCCGTGTTCTGCGCGAACTTCACTTTCGCGAAAGTTCCTTCGCCGATCGTCCTCCCCACCTCGTACTTCCCCACTCTTCTCTTCGCCGCCCCCATTTTCATCCTCCTCTACACTGCTGCTGCTCATTCACAACAAAGGAACAAAAAGCACAGAGAAATGGAGAATTCGATTTTATTGAAACCCTAATTCGACGGGATTGGCGTCTGCGGCTGAGGAAGTGATTAGTGGAAGAGTGAGGAGAATGATTGGCTCGGCCGTTGAGGTTTGTGGTAGAGGGACGACGATTCGAAGATGGTTTGGATGTAATGGCTCGTCTAAATGCAGTCCGAATATAAACACAATTTATCGAGATAAATTTTATTATCCGATTTTGAAATAATCCCACATTATTTGAATTATTTATTTTTTTATTGTCTAAATATTATTGTATGTGTATCATAACAATTTTTTTTATTTCACTAACCATTTTTTAACATTATCATTGATCTCACATGTTGTAATACGATAAAGTGTAACTTAACATTCATATTTGAGATGAAAACTTCACATGGATCCCATACATAAATTGTATGGTAATCATTTTAAAGTGGAGATGATATACACACGCAATGACGCAAGTTTATATTATAGCAACCTGTTCAGTCCGAGTAATTACAATAACAACATGAGGATATGCACAGCATATTGAGTAATATAATAAAAAAGAAAAGGATATCTATATGATCCAATGAAATATAAATGTAAAAAAGATATTCATGTTACACATAATAATATACACAAATCTTATATGATAGATTATTTTTTATTCTCTCGAACACTTGCCTCGTGATTATAACGACAACGAGTAACAAATTCCATGTTTTGAACATCAAGATTTGACCCTTTATACTCAAAACATGTATGCTTGCTCAATTACCATCTTAATTTATCATGAGTGAGCTCAGCATATGTGTCTTGCTTTGACAAACATACTTCCATTTTTGGCAATATGATGGTGTTGTTTCATTGAATTGATTGATATGCTTTGATTAAATAATGAAGTGTTATCAATAATGATATAAGGGGAATTAGTTTTACTAATAAACAACTCTTTCCTGATTTTTAAAACATGGGTTGACAAACAAAGTCCTTGCAATGACAAAGCACCTACTGTCGTAAGATGTACATTTGTTGTGGTATCTATATATATGGAGGGTGATTTTCCAACATCCATCGTTGAATTTTAATTTAGGATTTATGTCATATAAGTTTTTTAAAATCTTAATTAATTTCAAATAAATCCTTCAAGTCAACATAATTTTAAATTAATCCCTCGAATTTTTATTAATGGGATAAAATCATCAATATATTTCAAATCTTCTCTAATTCTAATAATATAATTATGGTATTTCAAAAATATTTTTGATTCATATTTCTCGAAGAAATAAATAATGATTTGAAAAAAAAACAATAATAAAATAACTATTTTGTTTGAAATCAATGATTATTTGAGAAATTTTATTAGAATTATAAAGTTTTTTATGACAAGAAGTAGAATATTTTGTTTAATACATAATAAGGATTAATTTAAAATTATAAAATTTTAAGTGACTTATTGAAATTAATGAAGATTTGGAGACTTATATAACAAAAATCATTTAATTTATGTGGCCAATTTGCTTTGACTCTGCTTGCATGACATGAGGCATTGATGGAGACCTAGACACGACACTTATACATCATGATCGTGACAATATTGTAATTGTCAATGATATTTATTAAGTTTAAAATCGAAATCCAACGGCTTATATAGCAAAGAAATGTTAGGACAATCCAGATAATCTTTGTTTACGGAAAATTACACCACAATACCTATGGCAAGTTTCACTTCATTTTAATATCCAAAATATTTCAAATCACATTTAATTACTCAATCATATTTTCATTTATATCTAGATACCTAAAAATGGGTAATAACAATAATACCCTACATTGATTCATTCTTCTCCTCTTACCAACCCACCTTGCCAAACAACCACCTTGTCGGCCACATTTTTGATTTCCACCAAACAAAATCATAATCATTGTTTTCACAAATCCTAATCCGTTCTCAAACCATAACCCTAACCCTAACTCTTGCTTTATCGTCGTATTCTATTTTTGATGACACCAACTTGTAAACGTTGCTTCCTCTTCGAAGAAGAAAAACATCCAACGAGACATGGTCGTCATCGCATTCTGTGGCGAAGGCCTGATATTGGTCATGTCGGCATTGCTCTACATTGTTTCGACGAAGAGGAGATTGGGATACCAATCCAAATTATAATTGAAATCCTTGTCATGGAGAGAGGCGACGAGGCGATGACGTTGCTAATTCTAGTTGAGGTAGGGGTTAGGGCGGATTAGAGATTTGAGCGATTGTTGGAGGTAGGAGTGAGATTTGTTGGTGTTGGAGTTGTTTCGCATGAGGCGGCACTGGATGTTGGTGTTTCTCATTGTTCAGGTGAGCTGATGAGTTGGTTGTCTTGGTTGTGTTATATTGTGAAATGAAATATAATTTCAAATGACATTTCAGTTGTCATGATCCGTGGAGTCGTTCGAAAATTCCAAGGATTCTTGGTTTATGTTTTCCCAATAGTTACTCGAGATGTAAGATGTTGTTGCGTTCGGGAGCGTGGAACATATATGTATTCTTTTTAGATCGTTACATCGGACTATTGAATGTCATTCCTAGATATTTCCCTACTACCCAACACTCATACTTCTTAAGACACCTTATGGATATTTTCAAGAATGAGATAATAAATTTACAGTTCATAATTTCATATGACAGCTCATATTTTCTGAATTTCAAGAAGGTAACAAGTTTACACTTCATGTTTATTATGGTTCACAGTTCATGTATACTGTGACTTACAGTTCATGTTTGTCTTGAGTTACAGTTCATGATAACTGTGGTTTACAACGTATATATACCTTGGTTTATAATTCATGTTTATCGTGGTTTACAATTCATGTTTACCGTGTTTTATTGTTCATGTTTATCTTGGTTTATAGTTCATGATAATCGTGATTCACAGTTCATGTTTGTCTCGTTTTACAGTTCATGATAACTTTGGCTTATAGTTCATGTTTATCATGTTTTACAGTTTATGATATTGTGATCCATATTTTATGGTGGACATGTATAGAATACTTACAGGGAGGCAACCAACCCCATTCCACATGGACCATTACCTATTGTACCAATGTATCTCATAGAGATAAGAGCACCAAGTGTTCCAGTTCACCATGGACGTAGGAGAACCAGAAGAATATCCTCACAGGTTAATACACGACAAATTATCTATAATCGATGCAAGAGACTCAATCACAATCGACGAACCTATCAAAACCCCATTAAGAGTGAGTAGTTATAGTTAATGTTATGTTTGTATTGTTATGTCGAGTTGAGATTCAAATGTTTGTAAGGTTTGGAATCAACAGTTAGCGATGACAATTTAGATAATGCAGAAATGAAATTCACATGATGAAGACTTACAGCTCACAAAGTGAATTTGAACAATTCACTTATTGAAGACATGCAGTTCACATGATGATGAAGACGTACAGTTCACATATTGAATTTGAACAGTTCACATAATTAAGATATGCACTTTACATGATGAAGACTTACAGGTCATAGAGTGAATTTGAACAGTTCACACAATGAAGACATGTAATTCACATGATAAAGACTTACAGTTCACATAATGAAGACCACGTTCACATGATGAAGACTTACAGTTCACAAAATGAAGACTTACAATTACATATCGAAGACTCATTCAATGTTATACTTGTTTAAATCATCAAATTTTTACATATTTATGATAATATAACGATTTTAAACCATAATATGATTTCATCAACCAAACTACTATGCAGTTCATAACCACACCAAATATAGTTGAAATAATAATGAAAAGAGATGATCAACACATATGCAATGAAGTCATGTGAACTATGTCAAGAAAATAACTACTGTGGATGAAGGAAATTAGGTGTGTCAGAAATGTTATGTCAAGGAAACAACTATAAAGGATGAAGGAAACTTTAATATAAGTATGAAGAAAATCAAATATCAAGGAAATAACTATGAATGATGAAGAAAACTTTACTATATTTTATATGGAACAATGTATTCTCATATTAATTTATAATGATATTCAAGTTTCAATAGTGAAATTTAACCTTTGTTTAATTATGTTGGCACTCTTATTTAACTGTCGTTCCTTCTAGTGGAAAAAAAATTATAGTTCACATTGCGAATAAAAATAATTCACATAATGAAATTAACACCATACATACATAACAATCACATAACAAAAGGTGACTGTTCACAAAGCAGAAACCAACAATGCACAATATCAATCAAAATAGTGCACATAGTCATAATTAACACCATACATGCATAACAATCACATAACAAAAGGTAACTGTTCACAAAGCAGAAATCAACAAATCATAGTGCGAATAAAAATAGTTCACATAGTTATAATTAACACCATACATATATAACAGTCACATAACAAAAGGTGATTGTTCACAAAGAAGAAAACCAACAATTCAAAGTAGCAATCATTTCTCAGTATCCGGCTTGTCCTTTAAATAGATCAAATTTTTATGTCGTAGGATCCTTAATGCTATCCGAGCTCTCATGAGCTAAATGTCTTCATTATGTCGAATTTCACGATATTTTGAGTCCACTATGAAAAGACTCCAACGAAAGCCTCTCTCATCATGCAGCGGGATAAAAGACATAACGAGAGGACGATAAATCCTTCGAACACCTACTCAGCCAAATCTTGTATGTACGAGAACCTTTCCCTCTTCAATCATCTCCTCATCCATTTTCTCTTCAGCCACATCCGTATCATTCCCAGCATTCAGTTCATGATCTTCTAAACTCATAAAAAAAACCCAGTACAAAATTAATTAAAAAACCTATATAAAAAAATAAAATAAGAAATTTAAACTTGAATCACAATTCACAAATCTTTATGTTGCAGTTCACAAAACATGAGTGTAGAGTTCATAAGACATTGTTGTGTAGTTCATAAATCATTGAAACCATAGTTCCCTCAAGCCAATACTTATAGTTCACATAACGAGAAAAGTTTGTTCATAGACCAAAACTAAAATCTACCTTCATCAACAGGAACCTCAACCTTGCCCACTTCGACCTCTTTTCCTTCCTCATCATCCTCAACCTTTTTGACCTCATATCCATCAAAATCTTTTCCCTCATATTGATAGCCCTCTTCCTCAACAAAAATAGTTTCCTCAGTCTGAACTCTCATTCTCCTTCTCACTCACATCCTTCTTGAGGACATCCTTCTCACTCGTTCTCACCTACAAAATCATAGTATCAATCCATCATATAAAAAAAGACAAAAAAGAAAAATTACATTACATTAAAAAAGAATAGCACAGTTATCTTAGTCTTTTTCGTCTTCTTGGTATTGATCTTCCAAACCATTAGCTTTCGATGCTCCTCATTGCTTGACTGGATATCCATTATTTCATTTGGCCTCACTTTAGAAAGCAATTGGTTGGTCGTCTTCGGTGAAGAAGCATCATATATCTCCATCCAACAGTACATCCTAGGGATTCTTATATGATCTGTTAGTTACGAGATAATGCCTTCTAGAATCTCATGTACCCAAACCTAACAAGACAGTTCACATTTGATCAAAATCCAATTCACAGATAAATAACCAACAATTTATAAACAATAACAAACGGTTCATAGAATTTTTACATGTAATAACAGTTCATAGTTGATCAAAATCTAATGCACGGGAAAATGAATAATAGTTTATACTACAAAAATAAACGGTTCACAGAATATTTACATACCAAAATAGTAAAGGAACATCCCTCGACATAAGGGATCTTCGGAATCATTCCATCCTCCTCCTGTTTCTTTCGTTTGGTCATTGCATTTGAATGTACCAACGCCTTATATTTGTATATGGTGTCAACAAGATATCTATGAACTGTCCTACCCTAAGAATATTCTTCGATCTTTTCCAAATCATCAACATAACTGAAAACAAAATATAGAGTGTAAAAGGTTGTCTTCGAAAATAGAACACAGTTGCAAACAAACAACACAAAAACTCGAGCAAAGTTACAGGCTGTATCCTCATCTTCCCTAGCGGCCAACTGAAACAATTTTTCACACAACTCCGTTCTCCTCTCTATATTGTCCTTCGTACAAAAGAGTCGTTCAAAAATCTTACTTTTGTGATTGTCCTTCACATTCACATTCTCACCAATCATCGACAAACCAACTATCAATGAAATGTGCTACATAGTCAGTGGAACAAATCTATTTCGTTCACCCAAACCAATACCCACAGGGTCTACGGTTATGCGATCTAGAATTGATTTAAGCTATGCATAGCACATCATAAGCTTCGGCATGTGTAAAAAATGAGAAAAGGGAGTCGAGCTTATCTTTGGACGACATGCATCCGACATCATACCCCTCAATTCGTCCATCTTCTTACTAAAGTAATAAATCGCACCCCGGGTTGATAAGAGCGCCATATTTCTATCCTTCGTTGTCTTCTTCTCTTCAGTCGTCCTTGCGGCCTTCTTCATGATCTTCATCATCGCCTTCTCTTCAATCTTCAATCTTTGAGCTTCTTGTCTTCGTCGTCTTTGTCTCTTTGGGTTGTTCACTCATAGTCTTCATCGTCTTTTTTTTCGTCGACGAAATTGATATATGAACGATTTAGGAAAATTGGGGGAAGTTTGAATTGATGAATTCCAACGATTGGATGAAAACCGTGAAGATGGTGACTCGGCTCGTGGTCCTGAATTGAGTGGGGGGAGAAGATGGTTGATGAGGGTTTGAGTTGGGAAGGGTTAGGTTAGGGGATAGGTTGAGTTAGTTTAGGGGTGTGGTTGGGTTAAAGTGAGTATAAAGTGGCTATTCCATGTGAATGGTACCAAATTGTAAATCAAATCTTATTTGGATATCTAAAGATGACATTTTTTATTTTATTTTTGGTACTAATATGTGAGATGAAAATTTGATAGATATTTTAAAATGATTGCCGCCTTTGTTTAACCATTTAAATAACACATGAATATTTATGCTGCGATATGCATATTAATAACAATTGTAGTATCTATTTATCCTTTCTCAAAGTTGTCGTCGAAATTTGATAGATATTTTAAAATGATTGCCGCCTTTGTTTTTTCTTTAGCCGTTCGATTTTTTTCGCTCTTTTTTTCTTCTGTCGCCCTGTTTGAGGCGTTTTATGTTTTCAAGATACAGTTGCTCTATCTTGAAACAAAACGTCTTATATGAGAAATAAAGTAATAGAAGAACTGTGACCCAAACAGAACGTTAGTTAAAAGATATACTGACGTTCTATTTTATTTTGTACCGATACTCTATTTTCATTTTGATCATGCTCTTTGTTTTGATTTCGGAAAGATTTCGACGACGATGGTCGGATTTCGACCAAGATTTCATCGACGATTGAGTGATGGTAGGGATTGGGGTGGAGATGAGAATAGTGTTAGGGATTTAAATAAGATTGATGAATTATATGTTTTTAAATTTTAGATTCCTTGTGTATCTTTTTGGTATTTTTTTAAATTTTTGTATGTTTAGATAATTCACCCTATAATATTATTTTATTGAACTTTTTCAATTGACATGTAACCTTTCTAATATTTTCAATTTAGCAACCGTCTCACATAAAAAAAGTCAAAATAATCATAATTTGTTAGAATACATCAATTATCTTTTATCATAATTGTTATAATATTATTATCATTAAAAAAATATTATCTCCGTCCCACTTTGATTGCACCCGTTTTGACCCGACACGTAGTTTTTTGTGTGTTGAATTTATATGAAATTTTGTTAAGAAAGAGTATTCTCTGCGTTCCACATATTTTACAATGGTGGGATTTTAGGAGTAATTTAGTACTTTCAAACAATATTTTTTATAAAATTGTTATAAAATATTAATGATAGATAAAGTTATGAATTTTAAGACGAAACCATTTTAACAATTTTTTGACAAGGATAACAATGAAATGCTTCTAAGTGCGAGCTGTTGTGAAAAATATGGGAAACAAGAAATATTTTTATTAATAGTGAGATATAAGTGAAATTTACATAAAGGACGAGAGAGGTGGAGGAAGGAGATGACGTGTTAGTTTGACTATGTTATTAATATAAATTGATTACCAAAGATTAAAAGAATAAAAATATTATAAATAAATAGATATTGACAAACAAAAAGTATAGTATGTAAATTATGACGGAGAGTATTCTTTCTTCGTCAAATTTCATGAAAACTTAACATAAATATAAAATTTTATGTCAGATTAAATGATTTCATCTAATTTGAGCAGGAGGAAGTAAGATCAAATGAAGCAGAGCAATAATTCATCACCGATCCACATATTGCAAATTTATTTACAAGTTCAACCATCATGCAAGAAATCATCCCCTGCGACTTCATCCACACAGAGAAGCATAACATGATTAATAAATAGCGGATATTTAAGCTCTTACGATAAGTACCAAGCACTTAGAATTTATTGTAAACCGAGCATGTACCTTTCTATGATAACTTAATTATTCGATCATCTTTGTCAAGATATTAGCTATCGTTCTCACATTCAAAAGCTTTTTAATTGCCAGTAAGATGAAAGATTCTCTACGTAGCACCACAAAATAATTATACTACTACCTGTCTTTGTCATAGAATATTCACAAACATCTGAAACG
>LIEC01010688.1:0-39772 GCA_001925005.1 Drosera capensis
CAAACCAATTTCTTGCTCTTTGCTTTTCCTTGTATTGAGAAGCCCTATAAATGGAACATGACTCCAAGCCATAATCCCCCTTCCAGAACAACAAGCAATCATAGCGACAAACATCTATTATTTGAACAAGAAGATATATTCCCCTCATCAGCCTGTTAGTCCAATACAACACATTCGTCATCACAGTATCTTCCAGACAGATATCCTTCAATAGAGATGCAATGGCATCTGTCACTCTATGAGGTATATTGTACTCATATTTGATGTTCAATAACATAGACGTAGCCTCCAGCTGAGAGGGTTTGCAACTAGGATACAATGGCTTTCGTGTTTCATTTAACATGTCAAAGAACTCTCTGAAAGAAACACGTAATTTATGTTTACTGAGATAAATTGAAGTCTATTACATAGATGTTCCCTTTTCTGTATCGTATTAGTTTGACTTCGTTGGTGACTTTATCTTTTACTTGACATTAATCATTAGTGAAGGAAACTTCATAATTCTTGTCACATAATTGACTAATATATAGGAGATTGTGTTCTAATCCTTTCACATAAGCTACATTTGTAAAGATTAGGGAACCTGTACCATGTGTTTCATAACCTTTAGTTTTACTTACTTTGCCTACACCAAAAATGACGAGAGGTCCTTCTTCTTTTTTGTATTCTCTTAGTAGGCTTTTGTTCCATGTCATATGTCCGAACCATCCAATGTACACGTACCATGCCCTATCTTGTTGCTCCTGTAATAGAGGGATGAAGTCTTGTACATGGTACCCACAAACATGGGTCCTTGTTACTTTTGAGCACTTTTCTTGTGTGATGTCCAAGAATTAAATGCTTTATGACCGGGTTTGCCACAACTATAGCAATTAATCCTTGGTCTCACTATTCTAGGTAATCTGTTTGAATTTTTTCATTCCCTCTACTACATTCTACATATGTAGTAAGATTTTAAATATGGTCTTCTCCATGTAGTAATGAAAGTTTTGTTCCATACTGAGTAATTCGATGCATGTTGAGGTTTATGTGTCCTCTTGTCAGCTTCATAATAGACTTTTGACTTATTTCCTCTCACTGTATGCACTTTGTGGTAGTTTGCACTCGTTTGTATTGTTGTTTTGTCCAAGGGCTCAACCTTTTTGGGTTGAGCATTAGAGACTTTATTGTTCTACTTCCCTTGTGCAATAGAGATTTTACCCTTATGCAATATTTTTACAGAGGTCTGTTTTACTTTTTCTTTGCTAGTTGTAGGGACGTTATTTGCTTTTGAGTGTACAACAACACTCATCCAGCTTTTGTATCCCAATCCTGATCAATCACATGAGGATTGACCCACGATTAGCATCTTTTTTGTGTCTATCTAAGCCTGTGGCTAATCGTTTTTTTTTTTTTTGGTGAGCGTTTCCATCACTGCAGTGAGATTACCTTCTCATTTGATTCCTTTGGTTCATTTTGGGCCACTATAAAGTCATTTGATTTATTGTCAATTTGTTCACGGACATGATTGTAATTTTCTCTGAAAATTACAATCAATTCGAGATTGTCGTTTATTTTCCCTTAAAAGGACAATAAAGTTTTCAGTGGTCTCATGAAGAGGCTCCTTTAGTTCTTCTAAAGTGACATCAGAGTTTGAGAGATCAAATATCTTTTATTTTCCTTACTCCTTGCCATGAGGCAGAGCTGTGCATTTTGAAATTGTTTCATAATCATCTGAGTTTATCTCACTCCATGTCTTCTCACCATAGACCTTACCTTTTTATTTTCTTCAAGAGTTTCCTTTGATATATTCTTTCGTATTTCTTTGTGCAGATGATTCCTGCTTTGGTCGTATTATGCAACAAAGTGTCTTGAATTTTGGTATAGAAATTGATGAATAAAACTTAAAAGTAAAACATGTAAACAGTGTGTTAAGGTTAGAAATCAGATTAATAATCTGCAATCTAGGTTTGATGTAGAAGAGCAGACTGTCACAAATGGAGATTATTGTGGGCCACTAGATGTAGACTACTACAGGGAGATTTCAGTAAGGTAAGTTAATGTTGCGAACCGCGTACCCAAACTCATTCTGTCATCCGACGCTTATTGCGTTCCAGCTAACTTAGCTTCTGTTACATTCAAACACAATGCTTTTAATCTTTCTAAATTTTAAGTCAAGATACTGGTAAGGGTATGGCTATGGAACCATGCAATCCTACTTACGATGTTAGTCCTCATTATATCGTCGACTCTTATCTTCCTAAAAAAAAGAGTGTTGAAGATTTTGGCCGTTGAGGACAAGAAGTTTCTTCCAATTCAACAATATGCCTAATGCGGGTGGAACATTCAAGGTAACATGCAACTATAGCTGGCAAAAATATCAATTAAAAGCTGGAGGTGGCTACTAAAAATTCACTAAGTACTTAATAAGTAACAACATAGAGATGATTTCCAAAATGCTAAAAAAGATGTCATAAACAATGGAAAAGGTTCAGGTCCCTCTCAATAGGTAATCTGCAAGGAGATTTTAATGCAAACGGCCTATGTTGGATCAACATAATCGATAAACAAGAAGAAAAGATGATGTTCATCTGGTATCTAATGCCATACCGATAGGATGCCTATGAGTTACAGTTCCAGTAATATCATTTTACTTATAAACAAAGAACCGAAAGCATGACTCAAGCATTGATAAGATAAAAGTGCTATATATATACAGTGAGCCTTCATGAAAGAAGAATGATGAGCATAGAAGTTTAACCGAACTCTACGAAGCAAACCTAGGACCTATTTTTCTGCTTTCTCCAATCGATGATATTCTTGCCTCGTTCATTAACGGAAATCATTCTGCCTTTCACTGCTTCTCCCCTTCTTTCATTAGCTGTGACCTTTTGCTTGATGTAACATTTCTTTCATCGGTTGGGGCATTTACCTCCTGAGGTTGTCTTCCTAGAAGGATTTCACAATCAAGGCTGAGCTTGAGCAGACAGTTCATGTGCTACAAGGCGCATTGTTGGCCTTGACTCTGGCAGAGAACTTGTACACGCCAAAGCGGCTCTCACAACAAGAGCTACATCCTTAGCCAATTGCCCAGTCGGAGGACAGAGTCGCTCATCCAAAACATTTTTCATAAGCAAGTCTTGATCATTCACTAGCATTGATAAAGAAGATAATATTTCTCCCGGATGCTTCCCCATCATAACCTCTAATGTGACTATGCCGAAGCTATAAACATCACATTTCTCTGTCACTCGCATTGTTTGAGCCAGCTCTGCATCAAAGGGAGAATAAAAACAGTTAACAAGAATAGTCGACCTATCTAGATGAAGCATAGCAGTTTTCACAGAATCATGTTATGTTGAACACACCTGGAGCCATATAGCCGTATGATCCAGCAACTGATGTCCAAGTTATTGTGTCTGAGCTCAAAAGCTTTGCTGTGCCGAAATCTGAAAGCCTTGGCTCAAAATCTTTGTCTAGCAAGATATTGTTTATAGATATATCACGATGAACGATAGGAGGTGAGCAGTCATGGTGCAAGTAAGAAAGTGCATGAGCCAGCCCTTGTATTATCTTCACCCTTCGACTCCAACTGAGTTCCACCGCACCCTCCTTGCTTTGCAACACGGCACCCAAACTACCTCTCTCAACAAAGTTATAGACCAAGTACATGTGTCCCCATCGTGTACAAAACCCGTAGAGCTTTATTATGTTTCGGTGTCTGACTTCTGTTAATGCCCGTATCTCATTCTGAAAACTTTGTTTGTTTGTGAATGAAATGTCGCCAAACTCTATCATGGGGAGCTTTTTAACTGCAACGATTTGATCTGTAGGGAGAGCTGCTTTGTATACCCTGCCAAAACCGCCTTTTCCGATGCAGTATTTCTCACTGAAGTCTTCCGTAGCCTTCACAATTTCATTTAAAGTGAGTCTCCCTTCTCCTTCCCAAATCAAAGACTTTTTTTTATTTGTTTCAGAGTTAGCAACTTCCTCATCATGTTGCTTTGTTTTCCGTCGACAGATTACAATCAATGATAGGGCTCCAGCGAGCAGGAGAAAGGCAACTGGGACTGTAACTCTAATTGTGATCTTCTTGCGGTTGCTGTGCGAGTTGACACCATCAGAAACTGAGCTGCAAGGAGATAGCCCTTGCACATTTCCACATAAACCAGCATTTCCGGCATAAAGTCCTTGTTGAAAGCTGCCACTTGGGACGGAACCTGTCAGATTGTTGTAGGAGAGATCGACTGAGAACAGGCTAATCATGTTTGACAGCAACTGTGAAATGGACCCTGAAAGATGATTGTGGGAAAGATTCAGCTGCTCTAATGACTGTAGTAAGTGGAGGTTCGACGGGATTGGACCTGTGAGTGAATTGCTACTGAGATCCAACATGTACTGCAGGTACACTAAGTTTCCCAGCTCAGCTGGTATTTCACCTGTGAAATCATTCTCGGCAAGATTCAAGCTTAGCAAGTTACCACAATTTGCAGCCTCGACGGGGATTTCACCGGTCAAGCTGTTTCCTGATAAATCAAGATACTGAAGCTTCCCCAGATTGCCAATGCTTTGCGGAATTTCCCCTGATAAATGATTTCTGCTCAGATTTAACCTACCAAGCATGCTCAAGTTCCCGAGTTCAGTTGGGATCTCTCCTGACAGTTGATTCCAACTGAGCCTCAGATCTTGCAATTTCGCCAGCTTCCCAAGATCGTTTGGTATTGTCCCGGAGATGTTGTTTTGATCGAGTTGCAAATTGGTGATATTCGCACATTCCCCCCACGCGGGAGAGAGTTCGCCAGAGAACTGATTCCCGCTGATGCTTAAAAACGATAGGTTGGGATGTATTCCAAATGCATTCGAAATGTCCCCACTGAACCGATTCCCATCTAGCCGAACCCTGACGAGCCCCGAGCAATTCTTCAGACACGGAACCTCTCCGCTGAAGTTGTTGGAGTTGACCATCAACTCGGTAAGAGCGAAACCACTGCATAACTTTGGTGGCAATCCGCCCAAAAAGCTATTGTTTGAAAAGCTGACATAGACCAGGTTGGGGTTGTTCTCGCCTATCCCCTGCGGGATGCCGCCCGCTAAATTGTTCGTGAACACAGAAAGGTTGTTTAGGTTGTTAAGCAGAGCCAATGAATCCGGCAGCTCTCCGTGCAGCTGGTTTGTGTTGAGATTGAGGACGTTCAATGCTGTGAGATTTCCTATCTCTGGAGGGATAGTTCCGGAGAGATTGTTCATAAACAGTTGCAAGACGACGAGGTTGGTCAGGTTGCTGATTGTTGAAGGTATTGGACCTGAAAGCTGATTGGCTGATAAATCCAGCTGCTGCAATGCCTTTATATTCCCGACTTCAGGAGGGATGGAACCGGAAAAGGCGTTGTGATAAAGAAAGAGACAACTTGAGCTGTGTCAACAGCCCGATTTCCGATGGAATCGTTCCAATGAAGTAATTGTGCTGAAGCTGCAAGGAGATCAACTCAGTCCAGTTAGTGATGAGATATGGTGAAAGCTCGCCCGAGAGTTGGTTCTCCGATAAACCCAGGGCCGAAATCTTCCTGATCTTTGACAGCGACATAGGCAATGCCCCTGTCAGTGAATTTCCGGCGAGCGCCAGATAGCTGAGGTTGGTGCATTGTCCTAGCTCAAACGGAATCGCAGAAGAGAAGTTGTTCAAACGAAGATCGAGGTACTGAAGATGCCGAAGGTCCCCTAAACTTGAAGGAATGCTCCCTGTCATACGATTGAAGGATAGATCCAGATGCTGCAGACGAGGGATTGATCCAACTCCATCTGGGATTGAACCGATCAGCTGATTCGACCCTAGACGAAGTTCTATCAACTTCGACAGCTTCGATACATTACTCGACAAAGTCCCCTCGAACTGATTCGAGGTGAGGTTATAGTACTGAAGCTGAGACAGCTCCGTATACACGGATTCCGGGATCGACCCATTAAAGATATTCTCCGTCAAGTCTACATACACCAAGCTCTTGCATTTGACAATGAATCCAGGGAACTCACCACCAAAGTTATTGAGATAGAGATTGAGATAAGTCAAGGAAGGGAACCCAGTAAAGCTGGACCAATCAGGATTCTCGAAGTAGTTCCCTCCAAGGTTCAATTCACTCAGCTTCTGCAGATTCCCAATCTGATATGGCAACACACCAACAAGGTTGTTATTGAAGAAACTAAGATGCTCAAGCTCTGTCAACGTGCCGATCTCCGGTGGCAGGCTTCCATTGAACAGGTTATTCCCGAGATCGAGGAAACTGAGCCAGGAGAGATCACCAATACCAAGCGGTATCGGACCGCTAAGACTATTGTTGTTCAGGTTCAGGCTCGTGAGGCCTGGAAAAGCGGAGAAGTTTAAATGGGCAAGCGTTCCGATCAGGCCTCCATTAGAAAGATCGATCTTCGAGACGCTTGAAACAGCACCACAGGTGATTGCGTTCCAGTTGCACAGGTTCTTGAGATTGGAGAGCTTCCATGAAGAGAGTGCCGGAGGAAGAGGAGCGGAAAGGGTGTTCTTCCATTGAAAAAGAGCTTTTGCCTGAGATTGCACAGAAACGGTACTTGCTGCTGCTGCTGCTGCTGTCAAGAAGCAGAGGATAGAAAACATCAGAAACTGGAGTTTGGTGTTTGCTGCCATGTGAAAAATAACAGTAACACAGGAGTGAGGTTATTTTCTGGTGTAGATCACCTAACGTACAAGGAGAACAAAGAAATGTGTAGATTAGCTATGCGTTTCTTGTTCACAGAAGAGGTGGAAAACTATTATCTATTCTAGTCTAAGTGTGTTTGAAAGTACAAAGCGTGTTGGGTGATGAATAGAATAGTTTCTAGTCAAGGATTCTTCTTGGACCTTGACTTCCTTTCAATCCCTTCCTCTTTACTAAGTCAATATTCGACTTGACCATCCTGGTCAACATCTTAGGTTGGTCTAATATTGACCACTTTGGTCAATATTTTGACTTGACCATCTTGGCATTTAATCTGACCATGACCCACTCCTTTTATGAGACCCTTTAGCAAAATCAAATCCTTGAACATTTTTGAAAGCGTTATGAACTGTTCTTTATTTTTCAATAATGTCAACACTTTTTTGTAGTGTAGACACCCAAGAGATCGTACCTCTATCCAGAGTAAAAGCACCTATAGTTATAGTCTCTCCCATATCGACGTTGTCTGTATGTTAGAATCCAAAAAGACCATGCAATCTAACTGTAAGATCTATAGGTATAACGTAAAAGGATGAATACGTTATGTTCTTTGCAGATTGCTGAGGTGGTTTGCAGCAGAGTCTTAAACTTTGAGAGTTTGTCTCTATTTGCTGTTATGATTGATTCCTAACATTTTTAATAGCTCAAAACAATGAAACGCAAATAGAAAACACAAGATTTATACTAGTTTAGATACTCGTTATCAACTTATAATCGAGAGTTTACTCCAATCTTTTCTTGGTGACCAGTTTAGTCAATCCAAGAGACGAGTTCACTATCTTATTGTTTTTGGCTTACAAGATAACCCCTTACAACCAATTGATCAAGCATTTTCTCCCCTTAACATCACATTCAGCCCAATGTCCAACTTTGGCACTCCCATCACTACTGTGGATCCACCGTCAGTGAACTCTACCCATGCTCTATTGTATGGATATATATCAACCATAGGTACAACCTAAGGGGGGTGAGGTGAATAAATTGTTTTAAAATTTTTTAGTGTAATGCAGCAAAATGATGCATTTTAATTCCCTGAGGTTCTTTGTAGACTAATGAGGTGGTTTGCAGCATATACTTAAAAATTGAGAGTTTGTTTGTGTTTACTATTGTGATTGATTCCTAACAATTCTAATAACTCAAAAAAATGAAAAACAAAGAACAGAAGATTTATACTGGTTCAAACACTCGTTATCAACTGAATCAAGAGCTTAGCTTAGTATTTTTTTGATAACCAGTTTAGTTAATGGAAGAGGTGAGTTCACTATTTTCTTATTTTTGACTTACAAGACAATCCCTTTACAAGATAACTAACTTGTCAAAAATGAAGAACCTAGATCCTTTGCACAGATCCTTCATTGGACTCTTCTGCAGCTCCTGTTATTCAGTACAAATTAGTGAACTCTCTTCTTCTGCTCTTCAATTCAGCTTACTTGAAAAGTTTTGAATTTATATTGGTTTTACACTCTTGTATATTCAATCTCTTATTCAATAGCTTCCTCAATAGCACTGCTCTTTGAGTTCTTTGATCCCTTTTTATAAATTGAGGGAATGAACCCATGATTTATGAACTTGACCTGATGGTGACAACTTGTCATATGTGAACCTTCATTGATATTGATAGCTCACCTTTTTCAGATCCTCATACTATCACTATGAACCTCAAACCTTTGATGTGATTGATCCTCAAACGTTTGTCCCAACCTTAGTAATCATCTCTGTTACGCTCTAGTCTGCTATAACTCTGTCTACACTCAGCATTGGTGCGACCTCGTCTGTACCTAAATCTATTGTGATCCATACATTGCTGTGTTAGCCCTTGTATGTAATCTATTGTAGATGGCTGTTCATGGTCTTCAAAGCCAGGAGGTTGTTCAACACAAACTTCCTCTTGCAGCTTTCCATTTAGGAATGCGCTCTTTATATCCATTTGATGAACTTTAAATCTTTGATATGTTGCATAGGCAAGGAACATTCTTATTGCTTCTAACCTTGCTACTAGTGCAAAGGTTTCATCAAAGTCAATTACTTCTTCTTGTGAATATCCCTTAGCAACTAATCTAGCTTTGTTCTTGATGATTATTCCATTTTTATCAGATTTGTTTCTAAACACCCATTTACATCCTACAACTCGATAGTTTTTAGGTCTTGGTGTAAGATACCATACCTTATTTCTTTCGAACTCATTTAGTTCTTCTTGCATTGCATCCACCCTGTTTGGATCATTTAGTGCTTCATTTATTATCTTAGGTTCTATTTCTGATTTGAAACAGCTAGATAGACATTCTGCATTTGTTGCTCTCCTAGTCTGCATAGATGCATTTTTATCTCCTATAATGTCATCTTGTGTGTAAGCCCTAATACATCTTCCTTTGTCTTGTTCATTTGATTCTGATTGTTCTTGAGGTTGTTCTTTTACCTCTGCTGCAGTATCACTATGTGTAGACGACTCTCCCCTAGTCTGTAGCATTAATGACCTCTTTTGCAGCCTGTTCATTGCATACACATTCCTCATCAAATACGTTTGCATTTCTTAATAACATTTCTTTTTTCATCAAATGACACATGAACTAACTCTTCAACAGTCTGTGTTCTTTTATTATATACTTTAAATGCTTTGCTGTTTGTTGAGTATCCTAAGAAGGTTTCCTCATCTGCCTTTGGATCAAATTTCTGTAGGTAGTTTTTATTATTGTTGTGTACATGACAACTGTTTTCAAAGACATGAAAATATTTAACACTCGGTGTTTTTTTTTTTTCCACAATTCATATGGTGATTTCTTATAAAGCTTGTGAATTGTGCATCTATTTTGAATGTAGCAAGCTGTGTTTACTGCTTCTGCCCAGAAGCTTTTGGATAAGTTTACATCAGACAACATTGTTCTAGTTGCCTCTATCAATGTTTTGTTCTTTCTTTCAGCCACACCATTTTGTTGTAGTGTTCTTGGTGCTGAGAAGTTGTGTTTAATTCCATGGTCATTCCAGTAGACATCTATTCCTGTCTGATCAAACTCAGTACCATGATCACTTTTAATTGTGATTACTTCTATTCCTTTTTCATTTTGAACCTGTCTAAGGAATCTTGTTAGTTGGCAGCATGTTTCACTCTTTTTATGTAAGAATATTACCCAAGTATATCTGGAGTAATCATCTACTATAACTAGAGTGTATCTTTTCCTACTTAGGCTTTCCATCTCTACTGGACCAAAGAGATCCATATGTAGTAATTCAGGAATCCTAGTTGATTCTGAGGAGTTTAGATGTTTAAAGCTTGTCACAGTCTGCTTTCCTTCTTGACATGGTCTACATAATTTATCCTTTTTAAATTTTCTTTGTGGAAGTTCTCTTACTAGGTTTTCTGAGGATAATCTAGCTATGGTTTTGAAGTTGAGATGAGCTAGTCTTTTGTGCCATACCCAATTTGTATCTTCAGCTTCTTTGGTGTAAAAGCAAGTCATCTGTTCTGATGGTGACGAATCGAATTCTATTGCATATATATTTCCTTTTCTAGTTCGTAGTAGTTTGACTTCTTGTGTGATCTTATCTATTACTTGACATGCATCATGAGTAAATGATACATCATAATTCTTATCACACAGTTGACTAATGGATAGCAGATTATGTTCCAAGCTCTTGACATAAGCAACATCTCTAAAGATTAAAGAACATGTACCAATGGTTCCATAACCTTTAGTTGTACAAGCTTTTCCTCCTCCAAATATGACGAGAGGTCCTTGCACTTTTTTGTAATCTTCAAGTTTGGTTTTGTCCCCTATAATTTGTCGTGAGCATCCACTATCCAAGTACCATAAGCCTTTTTGTTTTACCTGCAATTAAAACATAAAGAGCTTGTCCTTAGTACCTACTTATTTGGGTCCTTATTGGTTAGTTTTTGGAACCCACACTTGAATTATCTTCTTGTGTGTGTTCCAACATTAAAATGACTTGTGGCTAATTTTTCCACAAGTGAAGTAGTAGACCTTTGGTCTTGTGCTTCTAAATGGTCTAATCCACTTTGTGTGCTGCTCTCTATATGAGCATGTATACCTGGAGTATGGTTCTCTCCAAGTTGGTCTTGAGGGATTGTTCCATACTAAATAGTTAGGCTTTTCTGCCTCCTGTTCTCTATAATGCTTATTGTGCTTTCTCACAGGTAGTCTGCTCTAGTTTCCTTGTGCAATAGAGGTCTCACTTTGCAATAGAGATTTCTTGAGAAAGTTGTTCCTTTTTAGCATTGCTGGTGCATTTTGGCTTTTGCTACCGTGCAAGGTTTGTGCAGAAGAGCTTTTGCTTTTGTGCACATATCCTGCATTATGCGCAATTTTTGCCTGCATAGTTGCTGCAGTAGAGTTGTCTTGTTTCTAAAGGATTGTTGTGGTGATCTGATTAACTCTCTTGGTGGTGACCTTATTATCTATATTGTTGTTCAACCAGTTATTATATTCTGACCTGTTTTGTTATGGGAGGATTTTCCTGTGTTGATCAATTTTTGTAGATCTAAGGTTTTGCCATTCCAGGCATCCACCTGCTTTTGGAGCTCATTGTTTCTCACAGTGAGTGTCTCCACTACTATATTGAGAAGTTTTACTTTCTCATTTGCTTCCTTTAAATCATTTTGAGCATTTTTCAGATTGCTTTTGGTCTCTTCATTTGAGTTGCATTTCTCTTTGAGAATTGTAATCTGCTTGAGCTTTTCTTTATTTTCTTTTAGAAGAGAAATAAAGCTTTCAGAGGTTTCTTGAAGCGCTTCCTTTAATTCCTCTATAGTGGCTTCTGAGTCAGAGAGATTAAATACCTGGTTTTGTTCTTCTTCCCTTGCCATAAGACATAACTGTGCATTTGAAAGAATGTCTTCATCATCAGAGTTCGCTCCATGTCTTTGCTGCATATGCCTTACCTTTATCCTTTTTTCCAGTAGTCACTTTATTGTGATCCTTCTTGAACTTAGGTGCAGATAAGTTTTGGAATGCTCGTCTGCATTGAGCAACAAAATGTCCTGGTTTGCCATAGTTGTAGCAAACTTCCTTTTCAGCATCTTTGGTATTTGAGGGAAAATTCTTTTTGAAGTTTCTCTTCTTGAATACCTTTTTGAACTTCTTTCCCATTAATGCTAGTTCATCTGATGGATCCTTTTCGCTTGCAGATGAGATGTCACTGTTTTCCTCTTCTGCCATTGATTTCAACACTCTTTCTTGGGCTTTGAAGGCCAGTGTTTTTCTTCTTGCGTCATCAATCTGCTTCTTTAGTTCAACTTCAAGATTGTACGTATGCAAAACACCATACAGTTGAGCTAGAGTCATTTTTGTTAGATCTCTGGACTCCCTTATAGCAGTTGTCTTGGTATTCCAGATTTCCCCAAGTGATCTCACAAACTTTAGGTTGACTTCTTTGTTTTCAAAAGTCTTCCCTAAGGTCTTGAGATTATTGATGAGAATGTTGAATCTTTCGAAGAATGCAGTCAGGTTCTCTTCAGATCTCATTGAGATCAATTCGTATTGTTGGATTAATACGTCCATTTTGTTTTCCCTGATCTCATTGGTTCCTTCATTCCTCATTAGTAGAGCCTCCCATGCTTCATGTGAAGTCTTGGTATGAACAACAATTTCAAACATGTTGTCATCCAGAGACTTGTATATTTGATTGAGAGCTTTCCTTCCAACCATCTCTAGATCTCAGTCCTCTATGGTCCAGAGCGATGTTGGTCGTGGTACTTCCCTTGTTGAGTCCTTTGGGTCTAGCATCATTGGGACGTTTGGACCATTTAGAACCATGTCTTGCATTCTTTCATCAATTGAATTGAGATGTGCAAGCATCCTTAGTTTCCAGTGGTTGAATCTGTCGAGGGAGCACTTTAGATGTTCTCCACTGTTGGGACACTTTGTAAACTTTGGTGGTCCCATTTCTGATGCTAAACTTCACACAGGCAAACAGTTAGTAACTTCTTTGCAGATAAAATGTGACCTTTTCTTTCCAATAACTGTCAAGTATCGAAAGTCAAGTTCTGATACCAATTGTAGGGTTCGAGTTACAACCTAGAGGGGGGGGGGGGGGAATAAGTTGTTATACGACTTTATTGATCTTTTTGTGCGGAATAACAACTTCGTGCAGACTATTCAGGTAATCTGCAGATGAGGTTATCTCATCTGCATTTTGAGATTTATGACTCGTTGAGTCTTTATCTCTATTTCTGCTGTAGTATCTTATCTGATGCAATTCTAATATCAGTGTAATAAAAGTAGTAAATTGACACAGTGTTTATATTGGTTCAGACACTCGATATCAATTGGTAATCGAGAGCTTAGTCCAGTCTTCCCTTGGTGACTAGTGTAGTCAACCCAAGAGGGAAATATCACTATCTTCTTGTTTTTCAGTTTACAAGTAACTCCCTTTTACAAGATCTCTATCTTGTATGAATGATAGAGAACCTATATCTTTGCACAGCTCTGAATCTTGAGCTGTAGTGCAAGATTTGTTCCTCTGCAGACTAGTGGTACTTCTCACTGCTTTCACGACTTGGCTTTCTTGAATAATCTTTTGAATCTGATTGATTGTTTTAGCACTCTCTTGTGTTTTTCAATCTCTCAACCACAACATTCAAGTAAGCCTTCATCGGTTTCCTTTTTATAGGCTCAGGGAACGAACCTTTCTTGTAAACAACTCACCATTCCTGGAAGGACACTTTTCCACTAGTGTTTGCCACCATCTCGTTTCCAACGCCGGAATTCCACTATCTCCAGGTTTTGTGCCGTTGCTACTTTAACTTGAATCTTCACTTGCCAGACTTCAAACCTCTGACCCTACACTGACAATCATCTCTACTGCAATCCAGTCTGCTGCAATCCTCGTCTGCACACAGTCTGATTTAGTTTATGCCTTGCCATGTTGGTCCTCATCTTCAAGCTCAGTCCTTTGTCGTGAAGCCTTCAGGTTCTTTTGTTGCTTCTCAATATACTAGTTGTTCATCCAAAGTCCTTGTAGTAGTCTCCATCTTTAGAGATGTTGCTTATGTCAAGGCCTTAGAACATAACCTGCTATCCATGAGTCAGTTATGTGATAAGAACTATGATGTGTCATTTACTCACAATACATGTCAAGTAATAAATAAAATGACAAAAGAAGTCAAATTATTAGAAATTAGAAAAAGAAATATATATGCAGTAGACTTCGACTCCTCACAATCAGAACAGATTACTTGTTTCTATACTAAAGAAGCTGAAGATACAAATTGGTTATGGCACAAGAGGCTAGCTCATATGAACTTCAAAACCATAGCAAGATTATCCTCAGAAAACCTAATAAGCGGATTCCCACAAATAAAATTTAAGAAGGATAAGTTATGCAGACCATGTCAGGAAGGAAAGTAGACTAGAACAAGTTTTAAACCTTTAAACTCTTCAGCATCAATTAGGATTCTTGAACTACTTCATATGGACCTCTTTGATCCAGTTGAAATAGAAAGCTTAAGTAGGAAAAGATATACTCTAGTTATAGTAGATGATTACTCCAGGTATACGTGGGTAATATTCCTACATAAAAAGAGTGAAACATGTAGTCTGCTAACAAGGTTCCTTAGACAAGTCCAAAATAAAAAAGGGATAGAAGTAATTACAATAAAAATGATCATGGTATTGAGTTTGATAAGACAGGAATAAATGCCTACAGCAATGATCATGAAATTAAGCATAACTTCTCAGCACCTACAACACCCCAACAAAATAGGGTGGCTAAGAAAAAGAATAGGACACTCATAGAAGCAACTAGAATAATGCTTGCTGATGCAAACCTATCTAAAACCTTCTGGGCAGAAGCAGTAAACACAACTTGCTACATTCAAAATAGGTGCACAATTCACAAGCTTTATAAGAAAACCTCATATGAATTGTGGAAAGGAAAAACACCAATTGTTAAATATTTTCATGCCTTTGGATGTATATGCTATATACATAACAATGATAAAAACTATTTACAAAAATTTGATCTTAAGGCAGATGAGGAAACCTTCTTAGGATACTCAACAAACAGCAAGGCATTTAGGGTGTATAATAGGAAACCACAGATTGTTGAGGAATCAGTTCATGTATCATTTGATGAAAAAGAAACATTCCTAAGAGATGTAAATGTATTTGATGAAGAATGTGCATGCAATCAACAGGCTGTAGGAGAGATCATTAATACTGCAGAAAAGGAAGAGTCGTTTGTACATAATAACACTGCAACAGAGGCAGAAGAACAACCTCAACAACAATTAGAATCACGTGAACAAGACAAAGGAAGATGGATTAAGGCACATACACAGGATGATATTATAGGAGATAAGAATGCAACTGTGCAGACTAGGAGAGCAACAAATACAGAATGCCTGGCTAGCTGTTTCATATCTGAACTAGAACCTAAGGTAATAAATGAAGCTCTAAATGACCCAAACTTGGTAGATGCAATGCAAGAAGAACTAAATGAATTCGAAAGAAATGAGGTATGGTATCTCACACCAAGGCCCAAAAACTATCCAGTTGTAGGATGCAAATGGATGTTTAGAAACAAGTCTGATGAAAATGGTACAGTAATCAGAAATAAGGCTCGATTAGTTGCAAAGGGATATTCACAAGAAGAAGGAATTGATTTTGATGAAACCTTTGCACCGGTAGCAAGATTAGAAGCCATAAGAATGTTCCTTGCCTATGTAGCAGATCAAGGATTTAACGTCTACCAAATGGATATAAAAAGTGTATTTCTGAATGGAAACTACAAGAGGAAGTTTATGTCGAACAACCTCCTCGCTTTGAAGATTATGAACATCCAGATCATGTATATAGATTAGATAAGGCATTATGTGGGTTAAAACAAGCACCTAGGGCATAGTATGAAACTCTATCAACATTCCTCTTTGAGAATAAATTTGAATGAGGTAAGATTGATACCACTATGTTCTTAAAGAAACACAAGGAACACATATTGTTAGTACAAGTATATGTAGATGATATTATATTTGGTTGTACTAATGATAAAATTTGTGAAAGATTTACAGAACTAATGAAATCTAAATTTCAAATGAGCTTAATGGGAGAATTAAAATATTTCCTAGGACTGCAAGTACAACAGCTAAAAAGTGGAATTTTCTTAAATCAATCCAAATACTTAAAGAACACTATCAAAAAGTATGGATTAGATAATGCTACTCATATGAAGACCCCAATGAGCACATCAATAAAGATAGAAAAGGATGAACCTGGAAAGAAAATAAATCAAACAATGTACAAAGGAATAATAGGGTCACTATTATACCTTACTGCAAGCAGACCAAATAGTTAGTATGCAGTATGTGTCTATGCAAGATATCAATCTGATCCTAAGAAATCTCACTATATTACAGTAAAGAGAATATTAAGATATCTCAAAGAAACTCCAAATCTTGGTGTATGGTATCCTAAGGATTCATATTTTACACTAATAGGCTATTCAAATGCAGACTTTGCAGGATGTATAGTTGACAGAAAGAGCACAAGTGCATTATGTCAATTCATTGGAACAAAGTTAATATCATGGTTCAGCAAGAAGCAGACTCAAGTGTCTACTTCTACAGGAGAAGCCGAATATATTGCTGTTGGAAGTGTACTACACAAATATTATGGATGAGGTCACAACTTGCAGAATACAGTACAACACTCTCTAAAACTTCTATATTTTGTGACAATACGTCTCCAATGGCTATTTCAAAAAATCCAGTCTTTTCATTCAAGAACCAAGCATATTGATGTCAGATATCATTTTATGAGGGATCATGTGTAGAAAGGTCATATTAAATTGGAATACATTTCAATATAAAAGCAAATTGCAGAAATTTTTACAAACCTCTTGATGAAAACAAGTTCATTCAATTTCGAGGAGAATTGGGTATACTTGATTTACAATAATAAAATTGATCAAAAATACTTTACTACTGTACTGCATGTGTAGAATGCAGAGTAGCATCATTAATGAAAAATACAGACTACCTTTACTGCTCTACTGCATCACTGCTTGGTCAATAAGTTGAGTGCAGACTAAAATCAATAGTGCTCAACTGCATCTATTTTAGGAAACAAAATCAATTTTTTTAACATTAAATAACTGCTTTCCTAAAATAACGCATAACGGTCAATTAATACTGTTACTGTGTAACGGCTAGAAAAAGCACTAACAACGGTTATATTTCTCAAATAAGTATAAAAACTGCAGATTTCTAATTAGAAAAACACTTTACTCTCTAATCTTTCTCTTTCTCTAACAAACGCTAAAAGTCTCTCTCTTTCTCTAAACTTTCGAGCGCTCTACTGCACGAAGTCGAAACCCTAAGTTCTTGAAAAACATTTCAATTCGATTTCCAAAAACATCGCAATTTTTTCAAATCATTTTACAATGGCCAACACACCATCAAGCTCATCAAAGAAAAGTGAGAAATCCTCTGAATTTCATAGGAGTCCTTTAAGAAGAATTGAAACTCAAATAGGCGCTGTGTTTGACTTGAATTTAATCCGTGATGAGCAAGAAGAAGTGAGAGATATAGCAGACTTGATCGAAGAGACTGGACTCATGCCTCTGTGTGAACAAACAAGCACGATATATGATGGTGAAGTTCTGGACTTCATCAAGAAGACACAAGTTGCAGACAGTCTGTAGCAAATCACTTACACCTCTATTGCAAGAGGAATAACCATCCAGGTGAACTCTGATGACCTTACACAATGTTTCAATCTCCCAAATTAAGATATAAGGATCATTGCATCAGAAGTCGTCGAGCTGGGACGACAAGCTATGCTAAGTCAAGACAAATGGAATAAAGGGATAAGAACCTTGAAGAAATTCTTATTCAAAGAACACAAACTGCTTGCTGACATCGTGAAGAAAGTTGAATTCTCTCCAAAGAATTCAGCAAGGACCAAATAACCTCCGACCAACAGGAGATTATGTGTGCCATTCTTACAAAAACAAGAGTAAACTAGGCCAGTTTACTCATGTATCAACTTGCGAGATCGATGAGGGCAAGACTACCACTGTTCGAAAGAATAATCAGTATCCTTCTCAAACAGAAGATGAAGCTCTCAGATAAAGAAGGAAGGCCATGGAACCAATCCAAACAAATCAACGTCAAAAAGATAGGAAAAACACCCTCAGGACTCACAAAGAAGCCTACAATCCAGCCACAGAAGCCGTTGGAAGTGTAGACCAAAAAAAGGCCAAGAAGACCATTGAAGTAGTGTAGACTACTACAGTACAGACCCAATCTGCAAAGAAGCAGACCAAGAAGAAGCCAGTCTAACAGAAGTTGACAAAACCAAAGGCTACAAGGAGGAAAATCATTGTACATACCTTCGATGAGGAAACAATATCCGACAGACCTGCTGTAGATCAAATCACAATCAATGAAGAAGAAACCCAGTCTGCAATAGTGCAAACTGAGGAAGTCATTGATCAGTCTGCAATATTGCAGACTGGGCTGATACTTGAGCCCTCTTCATAAAAAATACCACCAAAAGAACCAGAGATTGCAACTCTTCATGATGCAAATATAGCAATTCAATTTCTCAAGGCAGGAGCAGGTGAAGACTTGAAGACTCTGATCTTGGAAGCCCAAGTAAGCTTTCAGGAGATAAGGGAAGGACCTCGAGCAGAGTTTTGATAGAGTCTTGCTGCAGAAGGCTACTCTCATGACGAAATCAGGGAAATTGAAGCCAAAATGTCAGCTCTTCAGATGGAACCAATCTCAGTGGACTCTGCTGCACCAACTCTCACCATCAGACCTCTTACAACAGAGCTAACAACCACAACAATAATTGTTCTATTCTTAAGCAGTAGATTGGAAACTTCACAAATTGCAAATGACCAACCTACCACTGCAGCTGCCATATGGACAACAACACCCTCAACTCAAGAAAGGCCCTCTCCTGAAAAGATCATTGAATCAGTAATGCAGATGGTCAAAGCAGTCGAGGCAAACCTACTGTAGCAGAAAGGACTCGAGCCAAGATGAAGAAGAAAATTGAAAGCGACAAATTGATTCAGGTGTCTGTATCACAACACAATCTACCTATCAAGAGGCCAAGAACAACACCAACACCCATACCAATTCAAGAGGCGTAAGCAAGAACAATAAGAAGAATTACACGGTCTGCTAGAACAAAGCTAATTTCTCAAGGACACAAAACTCTGTACCAGATCAATCCAGACCAATCTCAAACGCTAATTGGTGACATAACTGGAATGACTGAAGGGGAGATTCATCAACTGGTTGAACTCCAAAAGAAGGAAGTAAGCAGATCAATAAGACCTAAGGAGCCTCACTTCCTGATCAGTGGAACACTTGAGTTCAAGGACTCTACGCTGAAAACAAAAAGACTGAGACATGCTCTCCTAAGGCATGTAGAGTTTGTCAACACTCTAGAAATAGTAGCAGAACTCAAGAAAATCCTTGAGAAACACATCAAAGCTGCCACTGAGGAGGTCTATGAATACCTCTCTCGACCTGATATGGGAGAACATCAACCAGCAGGTGACAATGGAGATGATCATAAAGGGGATCAACCTCAACAAGACCATCCTGATGATGAAGATGATATCATAGATCAAGTGGCTGCTGAAGGAGTACAAATACAACAGACTGAAGCAGAAAAACCTGAATAACCTCCTACAGTAGAAGAGATTAATGCAGCAGAGGAAGTTGCAAAAGATACGTCTATAGCTGAAATAGAAGTTCCTCAAATTGAAGAACCAATAGATACAACACCACCATTTATACTTCAAATAGAAGAAGCAGGTCATTCGGAGTCCCTAATTGAAGAATCTGTTACAGAAACACCATTGATCATCGCTCTTGTAGCAGGAGAACCATTTGATAAGCATGCAGACGAGCGACAAGTCACTCAACAACTGACAGAAGAATCCCCTGATTTTGCAGAAGATATACTTGCACATGAGGTTACATCCGTCGAAGTCCCAACACACACTGACGAGTTCATTATCCCTGCAGACGAGACAACTGTGCAGACAAGGCCACTTTGGTTGCAGCAGAGGCACATCAAGCAACTCCATTCAGAGACATTGAACACATAGTCTTTACTCCATCTAGAGACATTGAACTCATCTGCTTTTGGTTTAGCTCAAATGGAACCACATGTACCCTCTGCAGTTCTGGAGCCTATATGCAGTGATACCTCAGCTGCCAAAATAACTCCAACAGTAATTAAAGACCTAAAGAAAGCCTTTGAAGAACATGAAGTTAAAGTCCTATCTGTCCAACCACGTGAGCAAGGTGAACGAATTCCCTCTTCAACTTCAGAAGACACAACACAGTACTGACTGCGTCAACTTGATAAGGAGATTTATGGAATGCACTCATGGATCAGAGATGCCTTTCATGATCTCCTAGAAACCTTGGAGCCGATTGCAGTAGACCTTGCAGCAGAAAAGGAACTCAGAAAATCAACAGTCGATAACTTTGGAGAGACTCTAAGAAATCTAGCAGTAGGAGTCATTGATCAGATGAAGCAAAACAGATCAATGAATCTTCACAATCAACGAATCCACACCTCAAACTTCAGAAAATTCAAGGAGCAGCAGTCTGCCTCACTACGCAAGCTCAGTGACATAATGCAGACCATCAAGCACCAGATTGATGAGCATATGCGCATCAATGACATAAAATTTGGTCTTCTTGAAACCAAATTACAGGTTGTTCAAAAACATATCTTTTTTGAACTCAAGGGTGTGAGAACGGCTCTTGAAACACTAACCTCTACCCTCGATACTAACAAAAAGGGGGAGAAACAACCTGCAGATGAGGGACACCAAACTGAGGGGGAGAAATCTGCTTCGGTCAAAAGGAAAAGCTCTTCTGAATAGGGAAAAGAGCCGAAGAGGTCTAAGCATCATAAGGAAGAATCTTATGAGGAATGAAGAGAACGCATCAGAAAAGAGTAAGAGGAAAGACATCAGAAATGAAGCAGAGAAAGCGAAGAGGAAAGAAGATACAAGCGCAGCAAAGGAAAATCGCATAAAAGGTAATACTAAGTTTAATTTGTTAATCTTGTTATGCTAGTATCAAGGTTAAACAGAATGTACAAAATTTGTAAGAGATTCGAAAAACTTGTTGTATTATTACATAGGAGTTTTTGTTAACATCAATTTAGGGGGAGATTGATAGGATTGTGCAATCCCTCCATTTGTATAGAAATTGATGTAACAAAACTTAGATGTATTAGTTATAATGTAGTTAATGTGTTTATGGTAGAACTCAAATAGTTAGTTGCAATCTAGGTCAGATGCCAGTGGGCAAACGGATACAGATGTATAAGGATCGTGCAAGCCACCAAATACAGACTAGTACAAAGGACTCTGGATAAACAACTAGTGCATTCATAAGCAACAAAGAAACTTGAACGCTTCACGATGAAGGACCGAGCTTGCAAACGAGGACCAATATGGCAAGGCATGAACTGAATCAGATTTAAGGGCAGATGAGAGTTGCAGCAGAGACTGGGTGCAGACTAGGGTTGCAGTGTGGGATGCAGACTAGTGTCCCTCCAGGAACAGTGCGTTGTCTACAAAGGTTTGTTCCTTGAGCCTATAAAAGGGAACCGATGAAAGCTTACTTGAGTGCTGTTGAACGTGGATTGAAAAGAAAAGAGTGCAAAACAATCTAGAAACTCAAAGATTACTCAAGAAAGTCAATTCGTGAAGTTACAATCGAAAGTGCCACTAGTCTGCAAAAGAACAAAATCTTACAGCAGACTCCAGAGTTGGGATCTGTGCAAAGCTTCTAGGTTCTTTGTCTTTCATACAAGTTAGATAACTTGTAAAAGGAAAGTCTCTTGTAAACAAAAACAAGAAGATAGTGATACTCACTTCTTGGGTTGACTACACTAGTCAACAAGGGAAGACTGGACTAAGCTCTCGATCATCATTTGATATCGAGTGTCTAAACCAATATAAATATTATGTCCATTTACTCCTTTCATTATACTGATACTTAGAATTGCTTTTAACAAATCATCTCAGCCGAAAACGAGATAAAGACTCAAGAAGTTACAAATCTCGAGTGCAGACTACATATTATCATCTGTAGACTAACTAATTAGTCTGCACACAATACTAGTCTGCACAATATTATTATTCCGCAGAAAAAGACCATTAAAGGTTTGTACAACCTATTCACGCCCCCCTCAAGGTTGAAACTCAGGCCCTACAAGTTGTAATCTGGTCTTTACTGAATTCTCTGGAAAGGATGACTTTCTTGACTATGTCTGCAAGTAACTTGTGCTCCTTTGACAAATACTTCTTCATCGTTGTTATGCCTTCATTCCACCTTTCTTGACTCAGCATCGCATGTCTTCCTGTAGTTATGATGTTTGGTGAATTAACTCTTGAGCCTTCATTCGACAGATTGAAGAGCTGCGCAAGATCTTCTGGGTTTATGTTGATGTCCATTGTCTTTGCAATAGAGGTGTATGTGATCGTTTACAGGTTGTTTGCAACTTTCTACTTTTTGATGAATTCCAAAACTTCATCGTCATAGATCCTTCTTGTTTGTTCACATAGGTATTTTGAGTCCTGCCTCTTGGATTATGTGAGCTATGTCATTCACTTCATCTGATTCTTCTTGAACAGTACTAAAATCGAACTCGACGCCAGTCTATAATTCGATCTTTCTTGTGGGGCTCTTTTGTTCAGATGACTTAAGACTCTTATGAGATGTATTAGAAGGTGAGTTGGCCATTTTTCTAAATATTTTAAAAAATTCTAGAGTTTAGAAATCGAATTTGAATGATTTCATAGAGTTAGGGTTTTCGATTTCGTGCACTAGAGCGCTCGAATGCTTATACAGAGAATGAGAGCGTTCAGAGAGAGAGAGAGAGAGTGTGTGTGTGTGTATTAGAGATTAAAGTGATTTTTCAATTGAAAAATTTCAGTTTTTATACTCGTTGTAAGATTATGATCGTTGATAGCTTTTTCTAACCGTTCTGTAGTGCCAGCCATGATTTGACCATTGCGTAATTTTAGGAAATCAGTTTTGTAACGTCTCAAAATTCTTTTCCTAAAATATATGCAGCAGAGCAATATTACTTCTAGTCTGTACTCCACTTGTGAGCCAAGTAGGAGAGCAGTAGAGTAATAATGCTAGTCTGTTTGAAAAATAATGCTACTCTGTTTTCTATATGTGCAGTAGAGTAGTAAAACATTTTGGCCAATTAGGTGCCTCTTCGTTCAGAACCCCCTCTTGGCTACCTCTAATGTAATAATCCTGTTGAGTGCTGATGCTGCCAAGGGTACTCGTATTGTTTCCCACGAATCCGATAGAGTTCCTAGCAACCAAAGTCCCTGATTTTCGTCCTCAAATTTGACTCTCATCGTCGATAGTTGGTCCATCACACCTTGAAATTGATTGACATGATCATTTATTGAGCATTTAAGAACCCTACTAATTTGACCATCGAAGCCTACCCCCAAGAAAATCTCATTGGACCCGTCTAATCGATCTGTTGTTTTAAAATGAATGCAATCGAAGTGAGTACGAACCATGACCCAACAAACCAAATCCAGCACATAAAAATATTTGGACTCATAAACGTAAACTCTCTACCTGATTGTCACACAAACAGAATGAATAGAGAAAAACATAATGACGTTTGATATTTTGATGAAAAGACTCATGCTTGTTAGCGAGCCATCGAACATCTTGTATTTCGTTTTTTTTTACCTTTTTTTTAAAAAAATCCAATGGGACACTAGCTTTTGTCAAGAGTACAACCGATTACAATTGTTTATGGCAGTATTGGCTCAAAACTCCTGTGTAGATGGCACTTGGAGGCATAACTTGCCATGATGTAAGCCGCATTGTTAGCCTCACTTAAATTAAAGAACAACTTAAATTAAAAAAAATACTCGCAAGAGTTAGGCATAATCTTTGTTAATTTTGTTTTTAATAAGTTGTTTCTCATTCATTTTTATACTTTTGACCCTGCATTTGTAGTTGCATTACGATAATATTATTTCAACTATAATGAAGTATTTTAAAGAAGTTACCCAAGGATACCACTTAGGGGGAAAAAAATCTTCCAAGACATACCACCCTTTTTTTCCCCAGAAATATCCCATAATTTATTTTTTTTTAGAAATAAAATCCACATTTTTCATATTTGAAACATCCTCCCTTTCCTTTTTTAAATAAAAAATCTTGCTTTCCTATTTTGTGTTGATACAATTTGATTCTTACTAAATCTATTTTTTTATATGTTTGTATTTTTTTGTCTCCTGCATTAATTCGCTGTCGTCATTGTCGTTAGTTCGTTGTCATTCGTCATCGTTATTAGTTCGTCGTTAGTTCATCATTGTCCGTTGTCGCCATTAATTCGTTGTCGTCCGTCGTTGTCCGTCGTCATTATCATTGTTGGTACTATTGTATTCTTTCCCAATTTGGCATCGTCGTTACTTCATTATTGTAATCTGTCGTCAGTATCATTCATCAATGTCGTTAGTTCCTCATCGTCATTGGTAGTTCATCGTGGTCGTTTTCCGTCGTTGTCGTTGTCCGTGATAATCATCGTTAGTTCATCCCATCCATAGTTGTCATCATCGCCATTAGTTTGTCATCATTGTTTGTTATCATCGTTAGTTCGTCATTTTCGTCCATCGTCGTCGTCTACATTGTCATCATCCGTTGTCGTCATACTCGTCCTCGATGGATTTAAAAACAATGAATTTTAGAAAATTATATTTTGGATGTAATAATTGAATCTCAGCAAAGTGATCTTTAAATTGATCATGGGGTACTTCATGGGATGAAATTAGAATGAGATATTTTTGTGTTAATAAAATGTTCAAAGGGGCACTTACCTATCAAGAATTCTGTCAAATATATATTTTTGGAAGGAGTTTTTTTTTTTTGTAAAATACTTACATAGAGATTGAGTAAGAAAATTCAACTATTGTGGTTTGGAAAATTACCCATTAAATTTGAATATTCTTCAATTGAAACTCCCCCTTTTTTTTCTTTTTTCTTTTTTTTTTTTGTTTCACATTTTCACCGAATTCTCATCTTTTGAGCCTCTACTAGTATGTGCATATTGATTCTTTAAAATTATTGAAACTTTTTGAGAAATGCTTTTCATGTCATTTTTTGGAGCCTTAAAGGATATATATACCGTTGTGGATGCGCGTAAGCTCTAAGTTCCTTTGTCCTTTCCTTTGGCATAAAATTCCAAAATTTTCAAGGAACGACATGCTCTTTTATGCATCTACTAAGTCAACTCAAAACAAAGAAAGCAATACATAAATGCCCTTTTTTATCAGGCAGTAAAACAAAAATGTATTTGTTTTTTCAAGAAGTAAAACGAAAAAATAGAATTAGTCGACGTGAAAGTTGTGAGTTCAAGACATGTCAGTCTCAATGCAACCAAGAAGTCAATATATTTCTCTTTTTGTTTTTTGAAACAAATGAGACAAGCTTTTGATGATCTAAAATTTCATTACAATCAATATTCTTCTTTTTTGTATTTGTCTTTTTTATAAATCTTTTGTATTAACTAATTGAGAGATTTTTTCTTCTCTTATTTTTAGCAATTGATGGGAGAGAGATAAGATCGAGGGTCATGGATGTAATGTAACTAATCAAAGTAGGATAACTATTCTTTTGTTGCACAACCTATCCCATTGTTCATTGACTAAGAAGAGAATAACCTCTGAGGGATAAGAGAAGGTGTTCTCACTCATTTGCTAGTGGTTAATGATATCTATAATGATCGTCTAAAGACCCTACATTTTGACTGTTTACTATAGAGCCTCATCCCCCTTTCTATCTCTGTTCGCGTAAGTGCCCTTTGATGAGTATTACACCCTAGGTGTATGCTCTCCTAAATTGAAAATACACTCCGTATTTTCAATTATACTTTGATCCCATTGGTCTCCCACTCATTTATTATCCGATTTGCTATAGTATCCTTCTCCTAAATGATGGCTGTGATGGTTACAGAAACATCTTCTTTGATATATAGAAGATGGATTGGAAGATTAGAAGGAGATATACGCACAAAACACATAGCACACCATTCTTGGAGAACACAGAAGTTTTCTCTAGCCAATAGAGTGGATCAAGGTTTGGTGCTTTCCTTGATTAGTGTGGTATTCTTGGAGGTGGTTCGGCCTGAGGTCCTTGCACCGGATAGAGGTCAAATAGCACCTTAAGCGACAACATTCTTGTTTGTTGTGATCTACACCATTTAAGTCCAAATTACATTCTATGTTTTCTCATGATTGTCTATCTCCTTTTATCCTAAACGTGTATAATTCATTCAAATCATCAACCATTATCACATGAGGAATATTGAAAATTTGAAAAGCAATGAAACCAATTTTAGGATACTCATCTGTTTCAATATTGATTTCCAAGGTGCTGAGAAATTCGAAAGTTTCTCGTTCGTAGGTCTCCTATTTTCGCCCACGAAATTCTCCCATTTAGCATTTTTCAGAATTCTTTAAACATCGTCGAACAGGCCAAGTCGGAAAAAATGTCTTTGTCCAAATATTGCATTCCTTGAACTCCCATTCTAACCAATCATTTGTAATGTGCTTCATGCCTTTTCTTTGAGAATCGAACTCTCTTTAATTATGCGGTCCAACGAGCTATCAATTTAATGATCGCCTCATACAAAAGGCGAATGTCCCTTAAAATTTTGGACTTCACTTTTTTGCCATATCAAGCTTCAATCAAACAAGTAACATTGTAAACAAAACTTTCAGAGAAATCAGTTATATCAATGACTTTTGGAAATTGCAAGCATTCATCAATTCAATCAAGATCATGAAAAAAAAAAAAAACCTAGAATCCATTTTATCATATGTTATCATAACATCAATCTCCAAAAAAAAATCTCAAAGATCAAATCTTCCTCGTTTCATCACAATCCTCAAACCCTAATTTCTCAAATATTCATTGAATAGTAAAATTTACACATCCCCATGCTTTACAAAGTATAGTAGCGTCACTAATAACGTTCATTGAGTAGTTTAGATATGATGGCATCAACTAAATCGAAAATATTTCAATCGTACCTTTTAATGATTTTAATAGATCTAATTTGGGATTGACGAAATCATTTATAAAAAAGTGTTTAATGGATTTGGATCTTTATTTTGCACGAATTGAAGTTGATATTGATAAAGAACTGATTTTTTGAGTGCTTTTGTCGTTGGGGGTCATGGATAGATCAAATAAAAATGAAGAAAAGGGAGAGATGCCACAATTTAAAAAGTATATTTTTGGCCGCGTACGGCCTATGCCTTCATGCACAACCTGCCTGGGCCGTGCCTCCCATGAAGCTATGTCTAACGTCGCCAGCTCGACCATACAAGTCAATTCAATAATGCATCTTATCAAGGGTTTGAGAAACAATTGAATAAGGAATCCAAATTTGAAGAATTGTTTTTTGACTTTTTCAGGCTCTTGCATTCCCGATAATTTCCTTCTTTATCCAAATATTTTCCAACCACTGTCTCCTCAAATTATACCTCGAAACATGAGAAAAAGAAAATGTTTAGTCCCAATGATAGCTTGATAATAGATACAATCATTTCTCTTTTTCTTGTTCATTCGACCTTTTCTTTTCTAAAAATCCTCAAAAATTGGAAGTACACTTTCTTTTTGAATTTCTTTGTTAACATTAGCTTGAAATTCTAAGAATCAACATTCTCTTTTTCAATCATAACCAAGTGATCTTTATGTCTCTCAATATTAGAATCAATCATGGAACTTCCTTCTTCATTCATCAAAACTTTAATTGCCTCATTAACTAAGTCATCTTCCAAACAATTAATTGAAGCATCGTGATTTATAACATGAATATCATCCAAATGGAACTCAAGGAAATTCGAAACTTATTTCAAGTCATCAAAATCAACCAAAATCTTTTTATAAGAGTCGTCGCGTTATAACAAGTTTCTATTGACTCATTCTTTTCATCATAAAAAATGTTGAAGTAAAATTGTTTATTTTCATTTTTCATGCTAAGGGTACCTTTATCAACATCAATGATTGATATACTTGTGCGCATAAAAGTTCTTAACCAAAAGGACAAATGATAAATTAGATGAATCAATAAAATTTTCTTCCATTTTCAACATAAAATCAACTCTAAAAGTCAACTTATCCACTTTGACCAATACATACTTGTGTTTTTACATTTACTGATAAAAGAGGATCTAGATCAAGAGTAACACACAAAGAAACTAGCATGATGTTCACAAACGCACCAAAATCTAGCTCACATTCAGGACTAGACATTTCACTAATAACACATGGTATGAAAAATGCTCTTTCAATTTTTCTTTTGTTTCTTATGCTCTTATCATGTTTCATCGTTATTGAACTCACATCCTCCCATGGTTCAATGATTGGGGTAGAAGTTGGTTTATTACTTGAGATTTGAGTTTGTTGACTTCTTGAGCTAATTGGCTTACTTTGCTTTAAACAATGGAAATACTTGTACGTATTTCTTTTTGAAAGCTAGTTGAACTTCGACAGATTGTTTTCTCAACTTCTTCTAATGTTTGGTCATTACAGTTTTGAGGAATTTGGTTTGAATAATTCTGGTCCACAAACCCCAGTGGAAGATTGTTGTAATTGATTGGTTTGAAATTGTGGTTATCAATTCTACATCAAAAGTTTGGATGATTTCGTCACCCTGCATTATACGTCATATTTTGGGCATTTTCTTGACTAGGAGGACTAGAATTTTTTTTTATTGTGTTGAATTGCTCATTATCATAAAGAGTTAGGCACACATTAGTTGCATGATCAGGAATAGAACAAACTCCACAGTCTTTGGCATAAACAATGTTATTTTTACTTTGGACCATCAAGATGTTTAAATCTGTCAAACAACCAAGCTTTTGATTGATGGAAGTAGAAGAACTTGATAATTCATTGACATCACGAGAAAGTTCCTCTTCCTCATTAGGATTGAAGTCTTGAGATTTATTTTCTAGGATTTGACGGGTAACTCATGGTTGTTTATCTAAAAAATTACCATCACATGCCGTATTAACAAGACCACGGTCTATTGCAAAAAGACCTTGAAAAAATAGCGAATCAAATTATTCTAAGAAAATTGATGGTTTGGATAGCTTGAGATAAGACGTTTAAATCTTTATGAATATTCATGTAGCAATTCCCCTTTCTTTTGTCTAATTGAACAAATTTGTTTTTGGATTGTTGTGATCTTTGAAGTGGAAAAATACTTATCTAAGAATAGGTATTGCATTTGCCCCCAAGCGTTTATGGTTTCTTTGGGGTAATCGTAGAGCCAATTTTTAGCAGCATCTTGAACAGTAATTGAAAAAACTCTTGGCTTAATTATCTAATCATTTACTCCATTTCATTTCATATTACCTTGAAAAAAAACCCCAAGTGTTGTAATTTGAATGAACTCTACTTTCTCAGTGGTCTGATGATATTTTGCAGTAGTTCCTTCTATGGTAGCCTCTGCTCTATCCCTGATTGGGGGCGCTGTTGGGAAGCCCTCTTTGTTGGTGATCCCTCTACTGTTGGCTCTATTGTTTGACTTCCTCTATTGACACCTCATTCTTCTCTGCTTCTTCTGATGTTTTTTCCTTCTGTACTGTTGATTCTGATGGGGTAGACTCGGTTGCAGGTGACTCTGCTGCTGACACTTCTGTAGCAGATGGTTCTGCTGTTGATTGCTCCTTGATTCTTTTGGATCATTGCTTCCTTCCAAGGCTTGCCTAGTATTTCATCAGTTTTGTCTCTATATTCTAGAACCTTTTCTTGTATGGCTTGGACAGTATTGATAGGAATGTGCAATCCCTCAAATTATATAGAAATTATTGTAACATAACTAAGATTATTAATCATAATGTTAGGTTGTTTAGGCTAGAAGTCAAGTAGGTAGTTGCAGTCTAGGTTGTATGTTGGAGAGGGGACGGCTGTAGATGATGAAGATCATATGAGCCACCAGATGCAGACTACTATAGAGGACTTTGGATAAAAAAAACTAAGACATTAATGAACAACAAAAGAACATCAAAGTCTTCAGGATCTAGGAACTGAGCTTGCAGACGATGACCAACGCAGAATGCATCAATGTGCAACAGCTCTGGGTGCAGACGAGGTTACAGTAGGGACTGGTGCAGACGAGGTCTCACAATACAGAATGCAGACTAAGGTGTAGAAGATTGAGTGCAGCAAAGGTGGTTGCTGATGGTGGGGTTAGAGGTCTGGAGTCAGTCAAACAAAGATTTGAGTTAAAGTAGCAATGACATAAATTTTGGAGATAGTGGCTGTCAACATCAATAACGAGATGGTGGGGGACACGAGTGGTAAGTTGTCAACATCAGAAACAGTGTCAAGTTGTAGGAGATTCGTTTCCTAAGCCTATAAAAGGAAACCAATGAAGCTCTTGGAGAAATGTTGTTGAATAAGGATTGACAGGCAAGCGTGTAAAAGCAATCAACATTCAAAGATTACTCAAGAGAACTGAATTATGAAAAGAAAAGTTCACTAGCCTGCAAGAAAAACACTATCTGCAGTAGAGTTCAGATTGCTGAATCTGTGAGAAGATTGTGGATCTTTATCTTTTCTGCAAGTTGTCAAGCTTGTAAAAAGAAGTAGTCTTGTAAGCTAAAAACAAGAAGATAGTGATACTCACCTCTTGACTTGACTACACTGGTCACCAAGGGAAGACTGGATTAAGCTCATCTTTGTCAATAGATAACAAGTGTCTGAACCAATATAAATATCATGTCTCTTTATTTTTTCTCATTATTTGATATTTAAAACTATTAGAAATCAACTTTCACAGTCAAACAGAGACAAATTACCAGAATTAGAATCTCTGCAGTAGACCTCGAATTGTTAGCTGTAGACTACTCAAGTAGTCTACATAGAACCGTGGTTTGCAAAATCTTAATCCGCTGCATAAAATAATTAAAATTCGAAGTAACATATTCATCCCCCTCTAGGTTATATCTTGGATCTTACAAGTCTGCAGTGCTTTTATGATCTCTTCCTTTTCTGAAGATTGTATGGTTGTGGTTGTTGTTGTAGATAGTTCGTAGTGGACATCGGGTCAGTTTTAATCACAATCAATTCCATTCCTACATTAGAGATAGGAATGACTACTGTTGTGAATGCATCAGTTGCGCTAGTACTTATTATCAATGTACTTGCAGTAGAGTTGCTCTGTGGTTACTCAATCTGCATCCTTCGGAGCTTGGCTTCAATGGCTTCAATCTCCTTTCTTGTGTAGACTTGTGCACCTAACTCTTGTCTAAGCTATGCTTGTGGTCCTTCTCTAACTTCTTGATAGCTTTTTTGAGCTTTCAGAATGAGCTGTTGAAGGTTTTCATCAGCACCAGCCTTCAGATACTTTAGTGTTATGTTGCGTCATGAAGTGTTGTAATTTCTGGCTCCTTTGGTGGTAAGGTCTTTGAGGATGATACCTCAATTGCTGCTACACTTGTTGGTCCTTAAGAACTAGCTTCATTATGCTCTTCTGTTGGTGTAGAGTATGCTTTTGTCTCCATTTCTGTAGCCTACTTCAGTGCTATGTTGCGTCATGAAGTGTTGTAATTTTTGGCTCCTTTGGTGGTAAGGTCTTTGAGGATGATACCTCAACTGCTGCTACACTTGTTGGTCCTTGAGAACTAGCTTCAGTATGCTCTTATGTTGGTGTAGAGTATGCTTTTGTCTCCATTTCTATAGGCTATGTAGGGTGCTCCGATATTGTTTTTCTTCTGAGGTCTGCAAGATAACCTTTCTCCTTGTCTTCTTTGTCTACTTTGGTTTGGCTTCTGGTGCCTTCTTGATCATCTTCCTTTTGGCCTTTTCAGGCTTCTTCTTGTCAGGCTGGTCTACAGCCTTCGCTATAGTCTCCACTGCTACTTGTTTCTTTGAGAAACCTATTGGCTAGTTTCCAATCTTTCGGACATCAATCTACTTAGCTACAATCCATGGCCTTCTCTTCTTATCAGAAAACTTGGGCTTTTCTTTGAGGATTATGCTTGTAACCCATCCAAACAAAGGTTATCTGGCCTCTACTGCTTTGGTTAGTTGATACATCAGCAGCTTGGCCCAATTGAGTTTATGCTTGGTAAGGATTGCACACATTATTTCATGCTGATAAGATGTGATCTGATCCCTTGACATGATCACCTTCTTGACTACGTCTGCAAGTAGTTTGTGTGCTTTGGAAAAAATAATTTTTCATTGGTCGTATTCCTTCTTTCTGTCTGTCCTCGCTTAGCATTGCATGTCTCCTATCATTTACCACAGAGATTGGGATATCTTTGGGTCCTTCATTTAAAACTTTGAAGAGCTGTTCGAAATCTTTGGGAGTAATGTTTATCCCAATTTGTCCGGTGGATGTGCATGTGATGTATTGAAATTCCTCTACAACTTTTGTCTTATCGATGAAGTCAAGTACCTCTTGGTCATATATTCTCCAGGTTTTCTCACAGAAGTGCTTGAGGTCTGTATTCTGAATCAGCTCGGATATTTCTTTTACTTCATCTGATTCCTTTCTTCAATGTCTCGAAATCAAGAACCCCTTCGGTCTCCAATTCGGTTCTTCTTGTTGGGCTTTGTTGCTCTTGAGATTTGTCGCTCTTAAAAGGAGTGTTAGATCGAATGTTGGTCATTTTTAGAGTGAAATCAAGTTTGTGAAAGTGAGTTCTCAAATATCGCAAACTAGGGTTTGCAATAGTGCGAAAGAGAGAAAAAGTATTAAAATGCTTAGAGCGAGAGAGTAAGAGAGAAAGTATTTTTGGTTGAAAAGTTTTTCAAATTTACTTTTTGAAAACGTTACCGTTGTCATTTAACAATTAGTCGTTGCGCAGATTCAGCCATTGATTTTGACTATTGCGGAATTTTAGGCAATAAGTTTTAAAATGTTATTTATTTCCAAAAGTAGAAATACAGTAAAGTAAGAATAATGTCATTCTGCATTTCACATGTGTAGTAGATCATTTTGGTCATTTTACTGAGTCAAATCAATCATATCCAAATCACCTCGGAATTGAATAAATTTGCTCTCATCCATAGGTTTTATAAAAATATCTGGAATTTGTTTTTCTGTTGGAGTATATTCCAATTTAATGTGACATTTTGCACATGAGTCTTTAATAAAATGATATCTGACATCAATATGCATGGTCGTGACATGAAAAGCTGGATTTTCTGAAATTGACAATGCAGACGTGTTGTCACAAAATATTGGTCTTTTAGAAAACATTATACCATAGTCTGCAAGTGTGACCACATCCATAATACTTGTGCCACACAGCTTCCTACAGCTATGTATTCTGCTTCTGTAGTAGAGGTTAACACGGTGATCTGTTTCTTACTGAACCATGAAATCAATATTGCACCAAGAAATTAATATTATCCACTTGTGCCTTTTTTGTCAACTCTACGACTTGCAAAGTCTACATCTGAATAACATGTTAGTATAAAATCTGATTCCCCAAGATATCATATATCCAGATCTGGAGTTCCTTTGCGATATCTGAGGATTCTCTTTATTTCAATGTAATTGGATTCTTTGGGATCTAATTGATATCTTGCACATACATAGACTGAGTACTGGATGTCTGGTATGCTTGCAGTAAGGTATGAAAGTAAGCCTATTATTTGTCTATACATTGTTTGGCTTATTTCATTTCCACTCTCATCCTTATCAATTTTTATGGCTGCACTCATGGGGGTTTTCATGTGGTTTCCATTTTCTAATCCATATTACTTGACTGTGTTCTTAACTATTATACCTGAAATCCTAGAAAGTATTTCAATTTTCCCATTAAACTTATTTGAAATTAAAATTTCATTAGTATAGTAAATCTTTCACATAGTTTATTATTAGTGCAGTCAAATATAATAACATCAACAAAAATTTGCACTAAGAGTATATGTTGATATGAATATGCAATCCTTTCAATTATATAGAAATTGATGAACAAAACTTAGGAGTATTATCTTTTCATTGCTTGATATATTTAGAACTGTTAGGAATCGAATACTACAGCCAAACAGAGACAAACTTATAAAGTTTGAGTCTCTGTTGTAGATTATCACAGTAGTCTGCATAGAACAGTGGTGTTCAAAATTGTTAAATCCGCTCCATAAAAGACAATATTTTTAAATCAACATGTTCATCCCCCTCTAGATTGAATCTTTAGAGCTAACAATTAGTATTGGGGATTGACTTTCCAGACCTAACAATTTGGGAAAGAAAAGATCATTATTTTAATATGCAAAGAAGTTACTAACAGTTTGTTTTTGAGAATATGGTTCCACCAAAACTACCTAAATAACCCAACAGTGGAGACCACCAACATGTTCGTTCTACAAGTTCAAACATTGAAGTTGGGGATGGTTACACACTTGGATTCCATAGATGAAAGGATACAAGATATCATCACTGATGGACCATATATACCAATGATAACAGATCTAATTGATGCAAGCAATGAAGTAAAGAAGCCAAAATCACTTTGGACAAGGAAGGATTGGGATCTGGTACTAGTGGATAGAAGAGCAAGATATCAAATATTCAAACCTCTGGACGATGACATGTTTGAAATAGTGGTTCACACGATCACTTCAAAAGAAGCATGGGATGCTCTACTGCTCAGAAATGAAGGAACCAATGAAATCAAAGAAAATAAGAAAGATGTTCTAATGTAGTGGTATGACTAGATCTGATGAGAACCTAACCAACTTTTATGAAAGGTTCAATATACTCATTAATAATATCAAGACTTTGGGAAAGACTTTTGATAATAAGGAAGTTAACCTAAAGTTTATGAGATCACTTGTTGAGGTCTGGAGTACAAAAATCATACCAATAAGAGAATCCAGAGACCTAACAAAGATATTCTTGGCTAAACTATATGGTATACTGTATACATATAATATAGAAGTTGAGCAGAAAAGACAAATTGAAGAGGTCAAGAAGAAGACTATAGCTTTTAAAACTCAAGAGAAAATCCTGAAGTCAATGGCAGAGGAGGAGACTAGTGGAACCTCGTCTGCAAGTAAACAAGGACTATCTGAAGAACTTGTATTGATGGGAAAGAAGTTCAAAAAGCTATTCAAAAATCTTTATTTCCCTTTCAAGGAAAAATAAAGAAATGTTGAGCTAATTGCAAATCTCAAAGAGAAATGTAATCAACCATATAAGAGAATCCAGAGACCTAGCAAAGATGTTCTTGGCTAAACTATATGGTATACTGTATACATATAATATAGAAGTTGAGCAGAAAAGACAAATTGAAGAGGTCAGGAAGAAGACTATAGCTTTTAAAACTCAAGAGAAAATCTCAAAGAGAAATGTAATCAAGCATATAAGAGAATCTTGGCTAAACTATATGGTATACTGTATACATATAATATAGAAGTTGAGCAGAAAAGACAAATTGAAGAGGTCAGGAAGAAGACTATAGCTTTTAAAACTCAAGAGAAAATCTCAAAGAGAAATGTAATCAAGCATATAAGAGAATCTTGGCTAAACTATATGGTATACTGTATACATATAATATAGAAGTTGAGCAGAAAAGACAAATTGAAGAGGTCAGGAAGAAGACTATAGCTTTTAAAACTCAAGAGAAAATCTCAAAGAGAAATGTAATCAAGCATATAAGAGAATCTTGGCTAAACTATATGGTATACTGTATACATATAATATAGAAGTTGAGCAGAAAAGACAAATTGAAGAGGTCAGGAAGAAGACTATAGCTTTTAAAACTCAAGAGAAAATCCTGAAGTCAATGGCAGAGGAGGAGACTAGTGGAACCTCGTCTGCAAGTAAATAAGGACTATCTGAAGAACTTGTATTGATGGGAAAGAAGTTCAAAAAGCTATTCAAAAATCTTTATTTCCCTTTCAAGGAAAAATAAAGAAATGTTGAGCTAATTGCAAATCTCAAAGAGAAATGTAATCAAGCATATAAAGAAGCCAATAACAGCCTAATCAAAGCTCAAGATGAGCTAAAGAAAGCAAATGAAAAGGTAAAGCTTCTCAATGCAGTAGTGGAAACATTCACATTGAGAAATACTAAGTTTCAAAAGCAAGTAGACATTTGGAATGAAAAGATCTTGTGTTTGCAGAAAATGCTCAATGCAGGTCAAGGGTCAAATGATAAGGCAGGGTTAGGCTATAATGAATGGTGAAATAATAGTTTACATCTGAAAATAAATGAAAAGGTAACAGTGGATGCTCATGACACATGACAGGAAACAAAAGGATTCTTAAAGACTAAAGAAAGGAACAAGGATTTCTAGTCATTTTTGGACGAGGAAAGACAGGTAAAACTAAAGGTTATGGAACATTTGGTACATGTTCTTAATCTTTAGAGATGTAGCTTATGTCAAAGGTTTGGAACATAATCTGTTATCCATTAGTCAACTATGTGATTTTGACTCAAAGATAAAAATTATGATGTCTCATTTTTTCACAATTCATGTCAAGTAAGAGACAAAATCAGACAAGAAGTCAAATGAGTAGGAATCAGAAAAAAAAACATTTATGCAGTAGATTTTTACTCATCATAATCAGAACAAGTAACATGTTTCACAAAAGATTAGCTCACCTTAATTTCAAAATTATAGCCAGATTATCCTCAGAAAACCTAATGAGAGGTCTTTCACAAATAAAGTTTAAAAAGGATAAATTATGTAGACCATGTCAAGAGGGAAAACAGACTAGAGCAAATTTTAAACCTCTAAATTTATCAGAATCAAATAGAATTCTGGAATTATTACATATGAATCATTTTGATCCAGTGGAGGTAGAAAGCTTAAGAAGAAAGAAGTATACTAGAGTATACTCAAGATACACATGGGTGACGTTCCTACATAAAAAGATTAAACTTCGCAGTCTGCTAACTAAATTGTTAAGACAAATTCAAAATGAAAAAAGAATTGAGGTAATCACAATTAAAGTGATCATGGTACTGAATTTACTCAAACAGAAGTACATACGTACTGCAATGATCACGGAATAAAACACAACTTCTCAGCATCAAGAATACCTCAACAAAATGGTGTAGCAGAAAGAAAAAATAGGACGTTTATAGAAGCAACTAGGAAAATGCTTGCTGATGCAAACTTACCAAAAAGATTCTAGGCAGAAGCAGTAAATACTGCATGCTACACTCAAAACAGATACACTATACACAAACTACATAAAAAGATCCCCTATGAATTATGGAAAGAAAAGATATCAAGTGTCAAATACTTTCATGTCTTTGGATATAAATGATATATATACATAACAATGACAAAAATCATCTAGGGAAATTTGATCCTAAGAGACAAGGAAACCTTCTTATGATACTCCACAATCAGTCTACTACACTCTGACATGGCTTTGATCCTAAGACTTTAATCCTATATACTGATAAATTTGTGTTTTTTTTCTCCATACGTTCATCCTCATTACTCATTTAGAACCTCTGAAGTGGTCGGTGATCCATCTTGACCATTCCTATTCAAAAATATCCGCTGCTCAACTGCAAGTTTCTTAAAATCCAACTTACTATCCTATTTCTTAATATAAGTAATCAACCATGAACATATCATACTCTAAAATTTTGTTAATCAATTTTTATACAACCAGAAGAACATTTCTAACAGGTAGTGAGTAGATCTTTCATATTTTTGAATATGTGGACGAATGTTTAGGGGCTTCAGGAGGTAGTCAGGGGAGTATAGGGGCAACAGGTATCTATGTGTATGATGTTTCAGATTGTTTGTAAACTTGAGAATTTTTAAGCCTGCTTTTAGAATGTTACATGGTAGCTCAGCAAGCCAATTTGTTTAAAGAGTGTTGGAAGTCATAATGAGGTTCAATGAAGCTCAAAATCGGCTAAGGGTTAGAATTCAGTGAAAGTAATCGAGGGAAAAATGTTTAAGTGCATTAAGATCCTAAACTTGAAGGTAAGAGCTGAGGTGATATTCTTAAAGCCGATATCTAGAACACGATATCAATACATACGAATATCTCAATACTTTAGAAGATGCAACTAGAGCAAGCAACTAGCAATGCCAATACACAAAGAGAAGTGATCAGATTTTATTGGATGGACCTCAAGATGGAAAATCCAGTTGCGAGGATTTTATCACTGTAGCAAATCGCAAGTAGCAAAGGCAATATAATGCTTTTTTTGTTTTTTTATCCCGTCTTTAACTTTTCATGACTCAAACTCCAACACTTACATTTTCGTCATTTGCAAACCCATTTCCTTGGTGATACCGGTTCTAACAACAACTACTGCATTAACAGGGAGAGAATATGTCCATAATGAGAAGCTGGAGTAGCAATATGACAGCGTAGGTCTTTCAATAATAAATCCATAGATCAAAGGTGGTAAGAGCGATGGAGCATACTGAGCCATACCGATAGGATGCCTATGACTTCCAGTTCCAGTACTATCATTACTTATAAACAAAGAACCGAAAGCATGACATCAAACATTGATAAGATAAAGTGCTATATATACATTGAGCCCTCATGAAATAAGAATGATGAGCATAGAAGTTTAACCGAACTCTACGAAGCAAACCTAGGACCTATTTTTCCGCCTTCTCTAATCGAAGATATTCTTACCATGTTCATTAAAGGAAATCATTCTGCCTTTCAATGCTTCTCCCTTCTTTCATTAGCTGTGATGTTTCGCTTGATTTAACATTTCTTTCATCAGTTGGGGCATTTACCTCCTGAGGTTGTCTTCCGAGAAGGATTTCACAATCAAGGCTGAGCTTGAGCAGACAGTTCTTGTGCTACGAGGTGCATTGTTGGCCTTGACTCTGGCAGAGAACTTGTACACGCCAAAGCGGCTCTCACAACAAGAGCTACATCCTTTGCCAATTGCCCAGTCGGAGGAGAGAGTCGCTGATCCAAAACATTTTTTATAAGCAAGTCTTGATCATTCACTAGCATTGATAAAGAAGATAATATTTCTCCCGGATGCTTCCCCATCATAACCTCTAATGTGACTATGCCGAAGCTATAAACATCACATTTCTCTGTCACTCGCATTGTTTGAGCCAGCTCTGCATCAAAGGGAGAATAAAAAACAGTTAACAAGAATAGTCGACCTATCTCGATGAAGCATAGCATTTTTCACAGAATCATGTTATGTTGAACACACCTGGAGCCATATAGCCGTATGATCCAGCAACTGATGTCCAAGTTATTGTGTCTGAGCTCAAAAGCTTTGCTGTGCCGAAATCTGAAAGCCTTGGCTCAAAATCTTTGTCTAGCAAGATATTGTTTATAGATATATCACGATGAACGATAGGAGGTGAGCAGTCATGGTGCAAGTAAGAAAGTGCATGAGCCAGCCCTTGTATTATCTTCACCCTTCGACTCCAACTGAGTTCCACCGCACCCTCCTTGCTTTGCAACACGGCGCCCAAACTACCTCTCTCAACAAAGTTATAGACCAAGTACATGTGTCCCCATCGTGTACAAAACCCGTAGAGCTTTATTATGTTTCGGTGTCTGACTTCTGTTAATGCCCGTATCTCATTCTGAAAACTTTGTTTGTTTGTGAATGAAATGTCGCCAAACTCTATCATGGGGAGCTTTTTAACTGCAACGATTTGATCTGTAGGGAGAGCTGCTTTGTATACCCTGCCAAAACCGCCTTTTCCGATGCAGTATTTCTCACTGAAGTCTTCCGTAGCCTTCACAATTTCATTTAAAGTGAGTCTCCCTTCTCCTTCCCAAATCAAAGACTTTTTTTTATTTGTTTCAGAGTTAGCAACTTCCTCATCATGTTGCTTTGTTTTCCGTCGACAGATTACAATCAATGATAGGGCTCCAGCGAGCAGGAGAAAGGCAACTGGGACTGTAACTCTAATTGTGATCTTCTTGCGGTTGCTGTGCGAGTTGACACCATCAGAAACTGAGCTGCAAGGAGATAGCCCTTGCACATTTCCACATAAACCAGCATTTCCGGCATAAAGTCCTTGTTGAAAGCTGCCACTTGGGACGGAACCTGTCAGATTGTTGTAGGAGAGATCGA